>JAFMSR010001693.1:0-25286 GCA_022818135.1 Saxidomus purpurata
CTTACATAAAACTTCAGACATCCATGATTCGCTTACGGTAAAATGCACAGCGAAGAATCATTTACTAACTGTCACGGTGAAAGTATAAGTCTCACTATAAGCGTCTAAAAGTCTTGACTGCTTCAATACTTCAATGCAGGATGCAAGATCCTTGATCTAGCTTTGTGGGAGTCAAATTGTAAATAAATCATAGGTGAACACAATGCTTTTGTTTAACTTTGTACTTAAGACATGTTATTTCGACCTAGAAATTTGCGCTTATTTAGATTGCGCTATGTTAATAAGGGCTCTGGTCATTTGTCTGTTATATTTTTTGTTATAATGGGGCTGCTCAATGTTAAAACGGCTGATGACAAAACATCATGTGAATACTTCAAAGGTGATCAGTATTATGTTCAACTGAGCTGTTTTCAACAAAAAGAATTAGCGTGTCTGATAAGGGCTGAACAGTCGTTGGTCTTCATCCACAATGGTATTCAACTGAATTTGGTTAAACATTTTAGAATAGTGCATGCATTACTGCAGTACGGCTAAACAAATACTTTTGTTAATGTAAAAAATGAAACCTTACTTTGTTAAACGTGAATGTATTTTGTTTCATAAAACAATGTACTAATAACTATTTTAAAACTATTGTCTTTCATTATATGTCATGGTTCGTACTGTTTTGTCACTATATGATGTGTGAGCATTTTACCTAAAGACTGTTTATTAAGTTTAACATTGAAATGCGAAGATGCGACTGGAACTAAAAAAGAAAAATGACTCCACCTTTCATTTCACCTTTCACACAGTCCTGTGTGTCATTTTGCCTGTTGTAACCAAGTAGACACGAACATGTAAAACTGCCTTCTTCATTGTGACAACCTTCATTTTCTTTCGTGCAATTATGGGTTCCTAGTATACATTCGTCAATATCAGATTCACATCGAGTTCCCTTCCAGTACTGAGAACAGTAACAAGTTCCATTTATGTGATCACATGACTGTGACGGGTTCAAAGTATTGTTCAAGGTACAATCGCAGGATGTACCACAGTCTATGCTGTATGTGTTGTTTGAACATTCTGTAAATAAATATTTGGAAGTCAGGTTAAATGTCACAAAAATTAACTGCAAGAAATTTAATATTATTGAATATGACAACAATACAATACAATCGCCTTGATTACATTGTGTTTATGGTAAAATGTGAACAGAGTAATAGACCTTTGATATTGATATTGATTCTTTCTTGTTGAAATACGCTCTTTCCAATCGCCTTAATATAATACATATAAACATGTTAGCTATGTTATTTTCAAGACATAGTCTCATGAGCTGTGACCCAACACTGTGATTTAGACTTTGAAATTGATATGGTTTGAATAGAAGATCTATACCACGTCTGCATGAGATAAATATTTGAACACATTTTCATGAAAATCCTTCAAGTGTTTCAGTTCATAAAGTTTCAAGAACTTTGACCTATTTAAAATTCTGCGAGTCACTGTTACACTCATTGGTACATTGTCCTCCCCAACTTCCGTTAGGACACTCTACAGTAACAATCGTGATTATGGGTATCTTACAATTTGAACACTTTTAAAATGTAATTGAACATTTAACACTTAAGTGGCGATCGTGATTATGAGTTTCTTACAGTATGAAAATTTTAAACGCCACTGAACGTAGAACAATTTAAAGTGAAAATCGCAATTATGAGTGCCTGACAAGAAGTTTTGTTACAAGTTCAAATGACCTATAAATGTAAAGAAAGTAAAATACCTAAGCATGACCAACAAACATTAAAGGATAAATGGTCCAACTATGTTCAAAGACAGTAAATAAAATATACACTGAAACTTTAAGTTTTACTATGTAAAGGTTGAATATACATAATGCCAGTTACCCCAGATGTTGTGTACACTTTAAAATACCGCAAATTGTTCCAACAATTCAAATTAAAAAGCTCTATCTTACTAGTGCATTCATTTCCACTTTCGATATAGCCAACATCACATGAGCAATTGTATGAGCCGACAGTATTGATGCATTTCTGTACACCTTCCACACAGTCATCGGATCTGCGAACACACTCGTCTATATCTGTCATATAGATAACATGTACATGTGTATATAAACCGTGTTGAATTATTCCCAAAAGAATTAACATCGTTAAAGTTTACATGTAGCGACATGTAAAATATCCCATCCAATAATACTTAATGACTGATGATTGTAAAAGTTCCTAAATTGAAAAAAAATCATATTTGTAAGTTGGTAGAAGAGCGAATAGTTTTAAATCTACTGGTATTTACTTTCCGCTTCAATGGTGCACTGACATCGGTAAACGGACGGATCAGCAGTAATAGTTGCACATACTGAGTATAACATTCCATAATCTATGTAACGTTATTGTTGTTCAGTTAAATGTATGGACAGCGATTTATGACAGAAGGTCTCTATATTGATTATTTGTGGTTAAATAAGGCATTTATGCTGTTTTTTTAAAATTGCATTTAGTTATCATTTTACGTCCATGAAACACATTATATATGTCATAAGAATATAATCTGCTAGGTGTAGGGAGTACTCCTTACATTAAGCCGACTGCTCGTAAGATAGCGCAGACTTAAGCAACACAATACAGTAATACAATTTATACTGGTCATTCAAAACGAGTTTTAAAGAAGAATTTGACACATGAATGCAACAGCATACATTAGACTGCATGTAACTAAGTATGTGTAAAATTCATTACAGGTCGTTCGTTGACAAGTGTTATTTCACAAACTGACACAGCGAGGAAAAGAAAAGCTTCCTTCCCCGTGACTAATATAAGAACACATTTCACTTACCAACACATGTACTATTGATGCTAAGTTCGAATCCATCGACACATTCACAAGAATATGAACCAAAACTGTTCCTACACATTGTTTTCAAACTCTCAGTGCATGGATTATCACCGGAACATTCATCAACATCATCTATACAGAAGTCACCCTGCCAACCATTTTTGCAGTTACAATCTCCAGAAACATGGTTACAGCTGTCAGCATTCGCGAAATTACATATACAAGGTGTCGCACAATCTTCCCCGTAGTTAAACCCGTTACATTCTGAAATGGTAAAGCACAGTGCCTGAGGAAAAACAAGTAGCAATGACCGTGATGATGGACGGTTTACTCGAGACAACTTCCCTATACTCGATTCAGATGAGATGAGATAAAATGATCCTAATTCATATTGCCTATAATCTCTTGAAATTTTATTTATCTCTGATGTCATATCGATGTAACACAGCCTGAGATTTTGATTTAAGAGAAGCATGATAGAGACTTTGTATATGAAATTCATACTACCTATGCATATGCCATTAGTCTTTTCATAACCGATGTCACAATCACATTCGTATGAACCCTCTGTATCTCTACATGTTGAGTTAGATGGGCAAGCGAATGTGGTTGCATTACACTCATCAATATTTTGACTACAGTCGAGTTGTGTTCCTAGTTCCCAGCCGTCTTTGCATGTACATGAACCATTTAGTGTGTTACAACTTTGTGTATTGTTTTTAATACACGCACATGTGCTGTTACAGTTGATTCCGTAAGCATCCTGTCTACAGACTGCCATGAAAGAGAGAAAGAAGTTTTTTATGATAGCTTACAAAGTAAACATGTAAATTTTTATACAATTTCTCTTCCAAATGACAAGGCTTTGATCAACGTTTCTGTACGTCTCTACTGTTTAGAGTAAAAGATTTGTACATATAGATTTAAGACTGAATATCATAATTATACATGTATCACATTTTAAAGTAAATTATTTGAAGTTTTACCTTGACATGAGCCATCACTAGACTTGAAATATCCAACAGAACACTGACAGTAGAACGAGCCTAGTGTATCTTCACATTCTGAGTTATCCGGGCACTGGTGTAGCGTGGTATTGTTACATTCGTTAATGTTTGTGTCACATGTTTGATTCGTCCAACCAATCTTACAGTCGCATGTTCCACTTGCTTTGTCACATGATATGGTATTCTGTTCATTACAGGTGCAATCTTCTGAACAGTTGATGCCAAATTTACCTTCCGAACAAGCTTTAGGCAAAACAAATCCAAAAAATAATTACATTGCTAAGGCTGAATAGCTGCGTGTACAAGTAGATGTTTAATAGGTTTATATGTAAGTACTTAATGTGCATATTCTTGTACAGATGTATTTTTGTTCAGAATCATATCTTAAGACATTTGCGTCTCCTTAAGCAAACCTAATAACTTATCATATATAAGAAAATCTGAGCATTTGTTAGTCAAAACTTATCTTTACAAGCTATAACCGTTCTGAAATATATAAAAATACAACTTTTATAGGAGATATCGTTTTTTTTACGAATTTAATAACTATCACAGAATAGTTGTAAAACCACTCTAAAATGGTAATGCAATATTAGCTCTGGTAAAACAATAATGAAACACGTAAAGAAGAAAATATTATTCATACAAAGAAGTGGAACTTAATTTCATACATATGCGCATGCATAGAGTTTTCAATATACGAAATAGTATTTTGAATATAAAAAAAACGTATCAAAACATACTTACGAGAACAAGTACTCCTATCGGAATCCAGTTTAGAACCAGACACGTTACAGGAACACTCAAACCCACCTTCAAGTTCCGTACATTTCTGGGAGCAAGGACTAGGGTCTGTAGAACATTCTTTTATATCTACAAGATAGGTAACTACATTTGAATACAACACATATTTATGTAAAAAAAACAAAAATAATATCAAACAGGGAATGCCACGTACTAAAAACGCAGCCTCCCCAAAACGAACCCCACATCACCCAGAAGTGCACACCACCAACACACACACACGCGCGCACACGCACACACAAACGACACACACACACACAATCATGTACACACACATATATACACTACCAACACACACTAGCATACAAAGCAAACACACGAGGACAAAACGAACAATTAAAGGAACACAGTGGGGCACCGCCTTGGAACGGTCAGTGGCAAAAACACCACTGGGGAGCTTAAACCGGTTTATGGTGCGCACCCAACCTCACTCTTACCCCCACCATGTTCCAAAGTCACAGGACAGTGTAAATAAAAGTAATCCCTGCTAGGTGAATCTCTAACACACGCAATGGAAACAAAAGGCATGGTATGTAAAACACAAAAATGCTCGTGTATAAATATATAAAAAGCAAACCTTGAGAACCAAAAAACGTATGTACTCAATGTCTTTGCAGAAGGCAGAGCACCAAGAGAAACACTCAACTAAACCCCTTTTATCAACACCTTAACGCTGGTTCGACATAGAAGTTATGTACACAGATTGTCAAAGTTGAACGTCTACAACATGTCATACCTTAAGACTTAAAATATTATAGAAAAAAAAATATAAAAGACACTAACAAACATTTGACACACTAGCAGTATATACATCAGTATACTAAATTCTATGTTTTACTATCATAAAAAACGTATGTACTCAATGTCTTTGCAGAAGGCAGAGCACCAAGAGAAACACTCAACTAAACCCCTTTTATCAACACCTTAACGCTGGTTCGACATAGAAGTTATGTACACAGATTGTCAAAGTTGAACGTCTACAACATGTCATACCTTAAGACTTAAAATATTATAGAAAAAAAAATATAAAAGACACTAACAAACATTTGACACACTAGCAGTATATACATCAGTATACTAAATTCTATGTTTTACTATCATAAAAAAACTTCTTTCTCTCTTTCATGGTAGTCTGTAGACAGAATGCTTTTAAATAAAACAGTGAACATACCAACGCAACTTGTATTTGACACGGCAGCATACTCGAAACCTGTATCACAGAAACACTTCTCCTCAGCGTTGACTAATGCACACGTAGTGTTGTTACCACAAGAACTTGTATTACATTGTTCCTCGACTAGAGCAATGAGAAGTATAACAGCGAGGTAAGAGGTTTTTAACATTACAACACACTGCTACTGACAGCTTGTATTTTGAGAGATATTCTTTTCAAAGAAAATTAATATAATAGGGTTATTAATATAGTAATGGGATCCGTTATGCCGGATTTGCTCGAAACCTGTGTTACAGATACATTTCGTCGCATTGTTGACTAATGCACACACAGCGTTGTTTTCGCACAGATTTGTATCACATTGTTTCTCGGCTAGAACAATGAAAAGCAAGGTAAGGTGCCTGTATTCCATTAACAATTACGGAAAAATACTCTTGAAAGCCTCGATCTTGAAATGTTCATGTATTCTTCAATTTATTTCAAGGTATCAAATTTAGAGAAAAATAAGCATGAGATCATACTGTACGTATTGGCTGCACTGTAATATGCTTTTAATATAATAATTATACAATGGAAGACGATTGGGAATAGGAAGGTTCAAGATAAAAATACCACAAAAGATACCACATAAAACAGTATTTCAAGTCAGAAACATGTGTAAATAGTGTGTGCTGAGAACAAGTTCAAAATTCGATGACCTAGTTCTGGCTGTGCCTTGCGGTTCAGTCGGAAGTGTATTTAAAGGCATAGAGAAGACATTGAATAATTAGACTGATTTAGGATATATCTACTTCATTTGGTTGTCATGGTTGCAAGTGAGTATAAAGAAGAACTCAAAGAAAACTCAATGTTTGCGTAAAGTAAAACGGCTTTATGTCTTTAAACAGAGTTACACCCAGGCAGACTTGCACGGGTAGTTTATACTAATTTATCTAAGCTCGATTGTAAAGAAAGCTTGATGTTCGAGTCCGCTTCTTGGTAAAACCAGTACTGGTGTCATATAAGGACGTGCGGTTGTAACCCCGTGGGGCTCAAACCAGCAAACTTCAGGATAAGCACAAACAACGCTTACTTTGCCTATACTTTTACAGAGCTGACTCGATTATTTCTATTGACTGCTCGCATTCTTACTTACTTCTAAAGTTTAGCAGGTTATATCAAACACTGATACAATTATGCTTCTAGAATACTTACGAACGCATGTTCTCCTGTCTGTTAAATCGAGTTTAAACCCTTCATGGCATGTACATCGGTAGCTGCCTAATGTGTTGAAACACACTTGTGAGCATTCGTTATATCCAGTGCATTCGTTTATATCTGCAAAACGATACAATGATTTCCATATATTTTGAGCCTTTCCAGACGTTCTGCCCTACTTCTATACGAAACAATGAATATTTATCTAAGCTCAAATGTTCATAGGGATATCACACAGTGTGGAATACATTAACTATATCATACTTGTTATTCTACTTTATCTATACTATCCATATACTATTGTACACATGTTGAATATTCTGCTGTATACTAATCAATTACACATATTTTGACGCCATATTTGCCCTGATGAGCAGAAAAAGCGAAACCGGTTGGCAAATAATGATTTAATTAACCCATTGACTGTGTTTTTGTCTTTAACTATATATATATATTATCTATTTTCAAGTTGTGTATAGATAGAATACTCCGCTGTATGCATAAAGAATATGCTAAAGTACATATATTGCATATCCCAATGTATACATAAAAGACATTCAAAGTGCTGTTTATACAGAAAATATTGTGTATGATGTGATACAGAACACGGCAAGATAAAGTAATCATTGTTATTATCATGACACATGTATAGTAAAGGTAAAGTAAAATATATCGAATGTTTCGGTATTTCATTGTAAATTAGAAATATCAATGTCGTGCTGAAATTGACTGTACATATCACAGTCAACACACTTATAGAAGTCCCACGCTGACACCTAATGGACAATTACAATTCTGCAAATTATGCTCATCCACGTAGTATAAGTTTCACATTAGTAAACAAAAATATCAAACGTTTGATCTTAATGAAATTGAACAGAGAAGTAAATCACTAAATCATTATGAAAGCGTGTAACAATATACCATTGCATGATTTCTCTACTTGAAGAAAGCCATTGTTGCAACTGCAAGAGTAGCTACCATTGGCGTTTGTACAAATCTGAGCACAGTCATGTAAGGTACTGCTCAAACATTCGTCAATATCTGTTCAGTGTAAGATAAAAATCATAGAATTTTAAATATGAGTAAAGAAATATATCAGAAATCGAAGCGAACGATATTATTGTAAAATCTTGTTTCGAGAACAGTAATAAAGTAGCATGGATTAGACTAGTATAAATTGAAATAATGACAAGGTTTTCAATCTTACACAAGAATGGGTTTAATTGTCCCTTTTAAAAGCGTTTACCAAAGCTTTGACTATTCACAACCACAACTATATATATCTCTATATATTAAAATTCGTATCATATATTGTACATAAGAGGAAATATATTTTCTTGCCTTGACATATTCCATTGACCCGTGAGTACCCAGTGTTGCAGAAACATTGGTACGAGCCAGGCGTGTTTGTACACTGCTCGTTGTTCCCGGTGCACATATCCTGGGAAACTGCACACTCGTCCTTATCAACGTCACAGGTGTCCCCACTCCACCCGGTCTTACACACACAACCAGTTACAGGATCGCACTCGGTCGCACCGACTCCACAATTGCATTGCAAAGCACAGTTGTCACCATAGTGATTTGAATTGCATGCTGCAGATACAGAACAATCAAACCTAGACGACAGAAGATCCAGTTAAAGTATCAGCCACTGTTAAAGATATAAGCCTTTATAGCTCTGTTTCGCGTCGGTTCTCTAGGTTTAACGCCCGATTAAATTGTATTTCAGTCGACAGTGTACCTCAACCTCATTTCCGAAAAAAAAAACAGTACTTCATTTTCTCTGTAAGAAGCTGTCAACTTTCTCACATAAATGGTCAGTAGCTCGAACCAATGACCTTTAATCATTGAGAGCCTACAGTGATCAACGACTCTAACCACTCGACTAGGGAGAAGGTTTAATCTAGTTTATACCATATACAAACATTTGTGAAAATCCTCAATATTTCTCAGAAACATCGCAAATGTCAAAAAAGTCAAAGAGAGTCTTACAAAAATTTAGACAACCTTTACCTGTACATGTCCTCTTGTCATTTTCCAGTCTGTATCCAATACTACATTCACATCCATAGCTCCCAATCAGGTTAACACACGATTCTGGTACACTACACTGGTTCAAGTCCGGGTCTAAACACTCGTTTACGTCTGTTACAAGATTACAGTAATTGAACTGATTAGAGTTTTAACACATATGCCGCAGTTATACTTGAAGGTCCAATATATCCGCGTAAGAATACATGCTGATTTTATTGATACAAGATAGTATAAATATCCATGAAATGTCTATATATTTTAGGAATATAAATAGAAGAGTAGCATTTAATTCCATCACATTGACATACACAACTATTTGACAATTGACTTTTATCAATGTTATCGTTTAAGTCCCATTTTTATGGGGCAACAGAAATAGAAAAACAATTCGTAAGTAACTAATGTTTGAATGAGTGAAATTAAGACCAGTATGGTATTATTTTTTATTTCTCGCACAACTGCTGTGTACAGCATGGAATTCTCGAATAAAGTACAAGATCGACTCACCTACGCATGTCTGTTTATCTGCACCAAGCGTATATCCGATTTTGCAAAGGCATTGTGGAGCATTTGTAACAACCAGGCAGATTTGTGAACAATTTTTTTCGGGAAACAATGCACATGGATCTGATACTGAATAAAATAAAATTACCTTTATTCTATGTAGAATAATTTTTATCAATTGATGTTTACTGTCATGATTTCATGACTTTCAATTTACCGCTAGACATGTTTTAATCATTTAAAACTATATAAATGGTTGTGTAAATTATATCTGAGACTATTTGTAAATTCACAGTTTTTGAATCGTAAAACTTGTACTATGTGCGAGAAGCTGCTAATTTAATAACTTTCACATATTACTATATCGTCGCGTATCAAATTCTTCAAGGCTGCTTGCTTTCAGATTATTATTAAAAAAACAAGGTTCTTCGAACTGTCTGGAATTAACATATTTTCGAGCGAATCACCAAATAAAAAGGTTCCAGTATAAATTCTTTATTTTTGAAATTATAGAGTACCAAATTATAAAGCGTTGTTAACGCCTTTGAAATTCCAATATAAACATATAATTGCTATGTAAATATTTACTTGTGCTGTTAAAAACAAAAATAATATCAAACAGGGAATACCACGTACCAAAAACGCAGCCTCCCCAAAACGAGCCCCACAGCACCCAGAAGTACACACCACCAACACACACACACACACACACACACACACACACACACACACACACACACACACACACACACACACACACACACACACACACACACACACACACACACACACACACACACACACACACACACACACACACACACACACACACACACACACTAGCATACAAAGCAAACACACGAGGACAAAACGAACAATTAAAGGAACACAGTGGGGCACCGCTTTGGAACGGTCAGTGGCAAAAACACCACTGGGGAGCTTAAACCGGTTTATGGTGCGCACCCAACCTCACTCTTACCCCCACCATGTTCCAAAGTCACAGGACAGTGTAAATAAAAGTAATCCCTGCTAGGTGAATCTCTAACACACGCAATGGAAACAAAAGGCATGGTATGTAAAACACAAAAATGCTCGTGTATGAATATATAAAAAGCAAATCTTGAGAAACAAAAAACGCATGTTCTCAATGCCTTTGCAGAAGGCAGAGCACCAAGAGAAACACCCTTAAGGGCCCGACGAAACAGGCCAGAGGACAGAAATCAAAACAGTTTCGTCCCAGTGGGATTTAAAAACTGCCCATCACAGAGTCCTCCCCCTCTTCCGTCAGATACAATCAAAGAGGGAAGCATAGCGTCCAACTGTAAACGGGTTGACTACTAAACATGCGGTGTGTCTCAAAACAGTTGGGTCGTAACCTCTTTTAACAAAACGTTTTATAATTTTAGCAAATACAGTTGGAAAATTGCCATGACCCAAAATCTTACGAAGTTTGTAAACCACATCCCCATAAAAATCGGGTTTTGAAATACCTTCTCGCAGAAGAGTCTTTAAATTACTATTGAATTTCAAAACCCAATCAGAATTACGATAGTAAAATTTAGCAAAATATTTACGCAATTTGTAATAACGGTAGCCCTGTTGAAGAAGTTTATTTGTAATATATTGATTACGTTCATTGAAATCCTCAACATGACTACACGCTCTGGCAAACCGAATTAACTGAGAAATGTATACCCCATAAGATGTAGCATGAGGTACATCCCCATCCAAATGGGGGAAATTTACAATACTAAAATTAAAATCATCCCTCTTGTCAAAAATTTTGGTATGTATAATATTGTTATAAATAGAGAGATGTAAATCTAAAAATGAAGCACCAGTATCCAAATTGTTAGTTTTAATTAACTGGAGTTCCCGGGGATAAATAGTGTCCACCAATTGACCAAAAAACGGGTTATCCATATTAAGAATATCATCCAGATAGCGTGATGTATTATTAAAAGCAGTGATAATGTCTGCCTGCGTATCTGGAGAAAGACTCAACATAAAGTCTCTTTCATAACAATATAAAACCAAATCTGCGACAAGGGGTGCACAATTTGTTCCCATGGGAATACCGATTACTTGTCTGAAAACTGCATTCCCAAACCTTATATAAATGTTGTTCAATAAAAAGGAAAGGGCTTTACAAACTTCGTCACAGGTCCACATAGTATAATGTTTAACAATACAGCTAGTAAAAAAAGCTTTATCGAAATTGCAGGCGAGAAATGTAACATTCTCCCTGGCAAAAGTCTTTTGAATTAGGGCAGTTAGCTTGTCATTTATCAAATTATGTGGTAAAGTGGTATACAGAGTAGAAAAATCGTATGTACTGACTGAAGTTACTTTGTAATTATTTTTTGGTCATTAGGTTCTTAGTTTTGTGATATTCTCCTCATAACTTTCAGATTGAATAAATAATGTTTAAAGTAAGTAGGAAAATGTCAAAGGGCAATAACTCTAGTGTAGCTAAAGTAATCAAACCAAGCTTGCCGGCCGCATCTATATAATAATAAGATTATGCAACATGTTTTTTTTCAAAACTACAAAATATTTTTCATTTACGGATTCCCGCGGACAAACGGATGGAGGTTCAAACATTTTGCTATTTATTCGACTCTTTTCTTCTCTCTATATTTTAGCCACATATCCCCAAAAAGCCACATAAATCAATACGAAATGAACGACTATGTTACTTATTGTCCTCGTAGCTAAATATACGAGAAGGAAGAAGGGGTGGACAGATGGAATGACAGACAGATGAACGGTTAATACAAAATCTGTATCGTTCCTCCTTCACAGTGGGATATCAATTTGAAAAGTTTTGAAATTAAGTTTGTAAAAGTAATTGTATTGGAACATGTATATTGATTTGTTGGAAATTCTATCGTGCATACTAAATATCATACCACAAAAAGTGATGTACAAAGATCACAGCAATGATTGTGTCAGTGTTAATAGAAAAGAATACCTTTAGTGCAAGTTTTCCGGTCATCATTCAGTAAAAACCCTAACATACAGTCACAGTTGTATCTTCCATCTACGTTTGTACAGATATGCTCACATTCAGACACTCCATTATTGCATTCGTCGACATCTCAATAAACAATAAACAACTGTATATATTGTAACATTTCAAAAGCAAGATAATAGTATCTGTAAGGACATGCAACTGGCGATGTGACTCGTTACAACTAGATAAATGTGTTAATCTCTATTATTTTTCAAACTTTGAATGTCGCCCACGGGATCAATAACGTGTAGAAATCAGCACTTATACAATAACTGCAGTTATAAATGCATATCCTATTTAGGACTACGCGATATCTTGTTGATCTTGTAGGTTGCCGGACATGACTACAAAATGAACATGTTATCACTAAAATAAAGATATATTTTCACACTTATAAACATGTTATCAAAATTGTTATCAAGACTTCTCAAGAAACACTAAGTACATTTGAGCTTATAAAATAGACATACAGGAAAATTTGAACTAAAAATATAAATTAAGGTGAGCACAATGCACAAATATATCCAAACAGATCAGAAAACATAATGAGAAGTAACATGGCAAGAAAGTAAGTATAGAACAGAAAAATGCATAGCTATATTTCGAATTAATGTATCATCACTTTTAAGAGCTTCTCATATTTTCGGATACTTTTGAATTTGAATTAACCCATAATACATGTACATACATTATTTACATATTTACGAATGCAAATGAACACTTAGTTACACTACCTATACATTTGTTTGCATCTGAAGGATCAGTAGTGTAGCCGCTGGAACAGCTGCACGAAAAGCTACCCATGGTGTTCGTACAGTCTTGCTCACAAATGTTGAGATCTGGATCGTCACACTCGTCTATATCTGTCAACAGAACATACATATCTGGTCGTTAGTAAATTCAATGTGGATTTAATCAAAAGTAGGCAGGTATCTCAACCGCCATCAATTGATTAACCAGAACAAGAACAGCAGACCTCAGTTTGATATTGATACATTCAGTTGGCAACAATCGCTCGATAGCAATTGACAATGGTTACAGTCTAGCCAAGGCTAATAATTTCATTCTGTGTCTAGAGTGCTGAAAAATTTAGATCTACAACTAATGTCTTCACATGTTTGAGTTGGTAATGGAATGCTCTATTTCCCAGTCAAGTTCTGAGATCTGACAGTTGACATAATCATTCTGTTCTATCCCCTATTCTGATCTATCCCCTAAACAATGTACATGTATTTAGAAAGAGACTGTTGTAATTTAATCGACCATACATATTGCTCAAACAAATCACGTGACATGCTTTGCTTATAAAAACAGTCTGTCCGAAGCATTTGTGACCAAACTATTATATTCCGTTTTAAGTGCAAACTGACGAGTCAATAACACAAATGTAGGCGCTGAGATACACTTGATTTTTCTTTTTCATAAGATTGATAACAGTAAAGCGAAACTGTATACGTGACACTCGAAATAATAATATTTCATTTTAGTGAATTCGGACACTGCTGTTCGGGCAAATTGACATGTAATATATTTTGTTCTTGAATTGTCATGTATTTATATCAATTCAGTGCACTCACTTAATCATGGTCTTATTATTTTTTGACCGTTTTTAAGTACATTAGGTAACTGTCTATAGTCCCAAAAAACAAAAATAATATCAAACAGGGAATGCCAGGTACCAAAAACGCAGCCTCCAAGTTATGATATTTAGCTTGACATAGGAGACATTCCTAAATAAGAATGCGGTAGTGATATTTGTCAAGTATAGATATAGTATCAAATTATGTGTAAGATAACATCACCTATGCATGTTTCATTTTCCAACGCGTACCCCGATCGACAAGCGCACTCAAAAGAGCCAAAGGTATTTGTGCAGACTTTATTAAAGTCCTGGCAAACATTTGGTGTCAGACATTCATCAACATCTGTTTCACATGTAGTTCCAGTCCAGCCTTCGTTGCAGACACAACCACGCACCACGTCACACAGGAGGGATCCTCGTCCGCATTCACATGTACTTGTACAATTGTCACCGAAACTCGGAAACTCGCATTCTGACAAAATAATGGCAATGAGGAAAGAACGAAAAATAAGAATTATACAGATATCTGATATGAAACATTACGCTTACGATTAAAAATTAGCAAAACTATTCCTGGTAAATATGTTAATATGACGCACTGGCACGAAATCAAGCCAGAGGAGCAGATAGCTGTTACATGAACGAGTCATAACTTAAGGACATACCATAAAATGTTGAAAACCGAAATCAGAAAAATAAACGGAAGCGTATTGTCGCATGTTTTGATTGAAAGAACCGGTTTCTGTTCAATGATGTTACTTTTGAAACGAAGCAAAGTGAAAAGCAAAAACAAATAGAAATCGGTAAAAAAATTCACTGTAAAATTGCATTTTGATTAAGTGATCAAAATGAATTAATAAAAGAACAGTTAAATACAGTTTAAATGTGCAAAAATTCAAGAAATATGAACAAAGTCTTACCTTTACAGGAAACTTGATCATCATGTAGTTTATATCCGGTAAAACATGTACATGTGAAACTGCCATTTGTATTGGTGCAGGAATGTGAACATGCATTGGTGTCGCATTCATCGATATCTGTAGGAAAAATGGCAAATTATGTTTTTAAATAATTCATATCGTTTGAATAATCCTGATATTCCTGGTAGAGGGTCATAAACATCTCAAAGAAACAATTCCGAACTTGTTAAATTGTTATATGATAAGAAGTCCAAAGTGTAAAGTTTCATATCTCTGAAATTTGTCATACAAAATGATTTATTTTCTTTATAAGAAGACGAAATTTAAAGTTTGCTGTATAGCAATAAAGTAAACTATTAGCCCAGCTCGTTAGAGCCCATTGTATTTGGCCCAGCTTCTTAGCGCACATGAATCAAAATATTCTGAAGAATCAGGGTTGCATGTAAATCAGTAAAGATATTTGACTTAGTTACCAATGCTTTAGAGGAGTCGTTCTGAACGGCGCCAACTGCTTATTGTTTAGCGTAACTATCGTAGATGTTATGTTTGTGTTTTGCCATTTCAAAGAATAAGAAATATATTTCAAACAGTAGATTACAATGGATGGTTATCTGCTTTGAACACTTGCGATCAAATTTTGAATTGGGGCTTTGTTTTTATGGAAACATATTGATGTATAACACTACTTTGATTTAGCAGTTTCTAGTTTAGTCCTTGTGTGATAGTTAACAAATTTGAATGACTAATAATAGAAAGACGACCCATGAACTTATCATCAAAACATTTCATGACATAGCAATAGGTGGACGAGGTGTCTGGCAAATGACATATGAAACGTCATGACAAAAACAATGCGATATTATAAACATCGGATTCAAATGCATTCTTAGTGACTACTATTCTACCGATAGCCAGCTTGTTTACACCAAACATTTCACATATAAGCAATATTTCAGGTCTAATGAATAGACCACATCCATTTTATCGTATACAGACAGTAAAATATTTCAGGTCTAATGAATAGACCACATCCATTTTATCGTATACAGACAGTAAAGTGAAATGATAGTTATTGATATTTGATAGACATCACAATCTGAAGCAAAAACATACGAATGAAGTGTTTCTTATGCTAATCAATAACTGCACGAAGGTCTATCTGTGTCGACTATTTAATTACAGATGTAGTGTTCAACGTGCACGGAAAGGTATCAATGTTTAGTCTGCACAACTTATGATGCTATTAGAGTGCGTATTTAGATATATTGCATTAACATTATCATTCATTTAAATAACAAATGTGTTTACCTTTACATGTATTGTTCGTCTCATTAAGTTGATACCCATGAAGACAGAAGCACATTGTCTGATTAGATGCGTTGTGTGTGCAACCGTGTGCTTGGAGGCAGGTTTCGTTACACCCTGTCAACTGTTCGCCTGAAAGACCACATTTTTGTCATTTTTCTAAACATTGGGAATGGATATATTAATTAAGAAATGTGTTTTGGTTTTCAATTAAGGGCAGTATCACAGGATTCTCGCAACGAAAAAATGTCTGCCCTTTTAAATCTGTTCAGCTTAGTGACATATATTACTAGTGTAGTCTATAATCAACTAGAGTTTACAGTATATAAAAAAGGTAAAAGTTCAATTGTGATATATATGATTTTAATGTCAATTCCCCTGTCGAATGTTTTCTAAGCATACATGCATGCTGATCATACTATCCCTTTAAATCTGGTCAGCTAATTCAACTGTTTATTGAAGAATGATCAAATATAAGAATATTGTGTGATACAATCGTCGTCAGTTGACCTACCTTGATCACAAGTTTTGTTTGTTGTGTTGTACGTGTACCCATTATAACAGGAGCAGTTGTAACCTCCGGGAATATTGGTACAAATCTGATCGCATTTATGAGTAGACTCCTCGCATTCATTGATGTCTGTGTGGACATAAGAAACGAAAATGCTCTTTAACTGACACTTTTTACTAGAATTTATCTCTTTAGGATACTTCCGTAAATCTGTCTGTTTAATTATACCAAAAATGATGTTTTGAATGATAATGCTGGTTACATATAGCTTTTATTGTTTTAATAAACATAAATAAAATGGAAAACTGGCCAATTAAATACGCACTGTTTTTGACTAAGAAAAAAATTCCTTACAATGACCTATGTTTGCAAAAGCAGGCACTTTTTTGTATAGTGCTTTCGATGCAATACTATTTCATTTAGTGATTTTACAACACTGTATTTTGCAGTGCATTTTATATAGCACTGTTTGTCCACCGTACAGCATTTATGTTCTGCAGTGTGACGGCATATACTTGCTTGAAACTTCCTTCAGTAAGACTTTGGTTAGGTTTCATAAAAACAGTAAAACTCTTGGATCGGCTTTACAAGCCCAACAGTGATATGGGCAGGGGTGCAATAAGAAGAGTGAGTTGTGAAATATCGCTACAACAATGTGAGTCGTCTATGAAATTTGTTAGGCGACAATACAGTGATTTTCACCTAGCAGATTTTATTCTTCAAACATAACTGTTAAAGATCAATATATATCGAAAAAAGCCCCATTGTAGCACAAATAATCAACATGGAGGCCTTCTGTAATAATTCGCTATCCACCCATCAATTGTACAATAACAACTGTACATACATTACTGAATGTTTTATGGTACTGCAGCATTTTTTTAAAACGCTGATTTACCAATAATGACTTGCTGTATAGCTTGAATAAGATTGAGTTTTTGTTTGTTTGTTAGATATGCTTGTAGTCCACCATCCCTTTTCAAGGTATGTAGAAAGACAGATACATATATAAGGGAGTCTGGGTACCAGACCTTAGCTCTTTTACGAATAGACCCCTTGGTTCTTGTTTACATGCCTGATGTAAAGCACCTATACACGTGAGACTACATCTTGGTTTCTAACCAGTTCATCTCTAGATTGTGGGAAACACTGAAAAGCGTTTCTGAAATTCCCAGTGCCCTGGCCGGGATTGAGTAATACTACTTGCAAATATTCTATTAATAATGCTATTGAAATTATTTACTTTGACACCAGTTTAAGGGAGTGTCTTTTTTCATAACCGTCGGATAATTATACAGTATTCCTAGCTGTGAGTCATAGAATCTTACCATTGCAATGAGTGCCATCATCTGACATTCTGTAACCGGTGTAACAGTAACAATTGTAACTTCCTTCAGTATTCTCACATCTTTGGTCACATGTTGTATTGTTAGTACATTCATCGATATCTGAAACCACACGGATACTTAATTTTAAACATATGCACAAAAATCCGCGGTATATAGTTATCGATTTAGTAACGAACAACTAGTTAGATGCTGACGGCCTTCTTGCAAATTCTATTATATTCATGACTGTGATTGATACCATTTTAAACTGTGTGCGACTTTATTTGAATTTACAGAACATCAAGATATGAAACATACTACTGCGATGTTGAAAACAGAAACCTGTCAAAACGTTCAGTCTGTTAGCACTTAACGACAAACAAAACATGTTGAACACGGCGTGATTTATGTGAAAATCAAGTCTTAAAACGAACTGAAATTCATAAGAACTATTACATTTGTAACATTAACTGAATCATGTTTTAAGGGTGTAACCCGGTTCTGGTACCGACAATTTGAATTTTTACAGATTTTGATTCATTTACATCATTGTAAACTACCTGCCTTTTATTTGATCGAACATTTCTGTTGTAAACGCCAAAAAAAAAATAAAATCGGATATTTTGTTTGTTTACAGATGTGTTGTGACACCGAAAAACCAAACTAATCAGTTGCCGTAAGCACAAATGGTACATGTATGCAAACGTTTATCGGTGATTAATGACATTTATGTGTAAAGTTGCATACATTATGACCATTTTTATTCCCCACCAATGGCGGAGGGATATTGTTTTTGCGTTGTCCGTCCGTTATTACGTCCGTCCGTCTGCCGTTTGTTTACATCAATTTTGAACCAGTGGGTTAAAAAGTTTTTAGTAGGTGATTCTCATTAAACATACATTGTATAACAGTTTTAGTAGTATTCATGCTACCATTTGTTAACCCTTCGTGGTGTATTTACTTTGTTTTAATTTGTTGTGAAGTTTAAGTCAACTCACAGAGCACTGGGGTTTCACCTTTAAATAAGTTGAAAGTTCAAACTGTTATAAATGATGTGAAACCTATGTATCTAGCACTTATTTTTAATAATCAAGATTTGTCAAGTAAAATTGTGCATTATAGTAGATAGGGAATCTAATAATTTTCTTATTCCATCGTACCATAACATTTTTCTTTATCATCCTCTTGGTAGCCGTCTGGACAAGGTGTGCAAGTATACGATTTAAGGCTCGAGTTTTCTTTGTGGTCATCGGCTGGTGTGTCAGTGCAGTTCCTACCATACTGGCCAAATGAACAGCGGTCAACTGCGCACCCATCAAAGTCTTGTTCACATTCGTCACCTGTTGTTTTATGTAGTCAAAAAATGGTTGTTATAATTAAATGAACTGGGCGATAATTTTCATTTCGGGAGGGAAACTAGTGCGAATTAGTCACTCTAACTTATAAGTGACATGTACTTGTAAATAAGTTATTTTTCTGTTAAAATATCTCCATTTTATACAAGCGTATAGTTTACAGTGGTTGTGTTAACTGTGTAAAATTATTTCAATATGTGTTGTAACTTGTACCACAAGATCTACACAAAACATAAGAAAGGATGTTGAAATATTGTCAAAAAAGGTTTCATTGACAAATCTGATAGGTTCATATTTCATTCTACTTAGTACTTTTTAACATACCTGTCCAGTATTGTTCACAATCACATGACGCATACTTGAAGTTATCTGTTGTGTTGACATTTTCCCTAATAACACTGTTGTTACATTGACCATGAGAACTACAAAGTGTACAAAGTACAATCACCACGTCCACTGGCGGGGAAGTCGCGCCTTTTTCATCTCTTGCGATAACACTAAAATAGTATTGTTACGGTATTATTGGAGAAGACTCTCGAGAAATACTTCCTTTTTTTACGATGGCTGCTTTTAAGACTAAAAACACTCGATCTCATAATATCTTAAAAAACATTAAACACGACTCACACTGAAAGTATTACCTTTCAGGTGCATGTTTTTTCCATATTAGTTTAAATGCAGTGCGTGTCTTGATCGAAGCATTTGCCTTTGAAGTTCCCCCAAAATTATGGTTAAGTCAAAATTGCATTTAATTTTCTATTAAATATTTGATTAAGTACTGGCACACTGAACATTTTTCGGTATCACTGTTACACAATGATGTTTGATATATCATCAGTCGTTTTCAATAACCTTAGAAAAGTTTAAGATACATTTATACCTGACAAAAACTGGATTTATATCATTCACAATCAGAGTGACAGTAACCGATTTATCAGTGGCAGGTTCCGTCAGATTTGCATTTGCCGTTGTGTTAACAAAGTCGTAGGACAACACCCCATCATCTGTTCCCAAAAGTGTGAAATCGGATGGTTCGTTGATATTTAGGTAAACAAAGTGCCGACTGTCTATCTCCGTTGTACCACTACTGACATTTAGAACTGGCACGTCGTTCACTAAAAGTAAATTAGTTTCATTCTAATATAAGTCAGATATTACAACGACTAGAACATTTGTCTGAATAATAAATTTGGTTCGTGTATAACTGATAATCATATAGACGTCGCAAATGCTAATCTTGCTCAGCGCAAACTACCATTACCGGGTGAATGATGAAAACGTTATAAAAGATGTAACATGAAAGAGCTTCTTTCGCTACTTTATATTTGGGAAAAATCACATCTTTGCATGTTTTCCGGGGAAAACAGTGCATGGCATTCAAGAAATAGCATACGTCTAGTCCCATGCAAAAATTCACATTTTGCATTATATTTTACATGGTATGTTATTACTTTATGTCCATTTTACTAAACTCCAACATATTTTCAAAATAACGTTCCGTTAACACCAACGCCGACGTTTTGGGTGTCTTTACCCATCGGATATAAACATACTTTTCTCTTCTGAATGTAAACTTTCATCAACTGTAGCTTGAGCGACGTCTTAAAATTCACTTTTATAGATTTTACCAATAAAAGGCGTGTGCGGAGTCTGTTTAATCTGTTGAGACTAACAGGATTATTGATGGTAAGAACATTTTACCTATAACCATTTACCGTTCTCTGCTCAAATGACTCATGTCAGGCTTGCTGGAATAAATAGTTGGACATGGATAGCTGTGTTATTCATTATTACAGTAGAAGTGAATTTGAAACATTCTTTGTATGATCTGGCCTCATTAGCCATTTGTCCAGTGACAAAATCTGTTTTCAAAATTGTCGACTTTGAATTGTATATAAAATTCAGACAGCTGTATTTCCCGTCGTGCTTCAGAGGTTCTGGTTTTGTTAAGAGGGGAATGAAAAACCTAAAAGCTAGGCTGACATTGTAAAAGAAAAATATATTCATATAAGAAACTGTTTATAATTATTATATCTCGAATTGTTATTGAAATTATCTGATCAAAGACGTAAACGATGTAAAACTGAATTGGAAAATCAAAAATTTGATCATGTTCTTGGGAGAAATTGACCAGAAACGCGGAGAATGTATTCATCAGTTGTAAGCACAGTTTGATTAATTTTAGAATAAGATATTTCCTACAGTTGAACTTGTGTTTAGCTTTAGTTATTTTCAAGTGCTTCTGCAAGGTTTTGGTTATTTACACGTACGTGCGATTGCTATAATATCAGCTGCCAGAGCCTCGGTTGAATTTGTCTGGAGTGCCAGTTCTCGGTTACCCGTGAAGGCATAATCATAGATACACTGTCTGTTGTCGTCTCCACAGAGTTCAGTTGCTTCTGCAACAAGTGTTTGATTTGCTTCATCAAGGAATTTGGGGACAAAGTTCGGGAAACTGTAGTCGGAGTGAGACAATCCGTTGCCGTAATAAAAAAGACTTTCATCAGCTGAAGTCATCCCTAAAATCATAAAACAGAAAATTTAAAGTTCATACACACAAGTAAATTTTCGACTCCTGGTAAAGAAATTGGTCACAACGCTGCTTACTGCGGAAATAATTTGTATTGGTACATACCGATAATAGAGTTTCTGGAATGTGTCCGAAGTATAGTGTAACGATTCAGATATACTTTACTGATAATTTGACAATTAAGTCATTGCTTTCTTTATTACACAGAAAACTGTCAATTTATCAAATATTATCTGAAAAAAGCTTCAGGTGCAAGGAAAAACATTCTAACAGTCTGTGTCGGGCGCTGAATTAAACGTACATTTAACAGAACAGCTAAATTCATGGTACCGTGCTAACAGCAAAATATTTGAGTCACTCAGTATTTTACAATTTTGCATTTTGATAAACGATAAATAAATACTATTCAGCATTCATAACACAAGCGATAGTAAAATTGTGGTTTTGTCTTGATTACTGTTCATGAGTAAAAGCTTGAACGTAGGCAATTCTTTGCATTTGTATGTCATGATGCCCCTTTGTTTCCTAGACAACGGCATATTTGCAATTTTTAATATTCTAATTACATCGCCCAGAAAATTATATATTTCGAGAAAAATATAAAAATATTCGCCTACCATAATTATTCCTACTTGATTTACATATATGATTAACAATGTAATTATACATAGTCTTTGTATTACTAAATTAGTAGTATATATTATATATATATATATATATATATATGTGAAAAATACAAAAAAATATGCCGGAAAAAAGTTAAAAATATGAAAAGATAAAAACACAGTCCATGAGATAATTAAATTATTATTTGCCAACCGGTTTCGCTTTCCTGCTCATCAGGGCAAATATGGCGTCAAAATATGTGTAATTGCTTAGAAATTTACACAACGTACGTCAATATTGATGAC
Organism: Saxidomus purpurata; assembly: GCA_022818135.1. Lineage (NCBI taxonomy): Eukaryota > Metazoa > Mollusca > Bivalvia > Venerida > Veneridae > Saxidomus > Saxidomus purpurata. The sequence continues at coordinate 23,023 of JAFMSR010001693.1, forward strand.
GTAAGTTATACTTTTCAGTCTAAAGATAGGACGTCAATTAACGCTATTCAATTTTGTTAAAAAAATGTTTATAAAATATTGCTCTCTAGATAACCTAGCTGAAACGTTATTGCTATGAAATTTATAAAATGGATAAATATAAAATTTTGGGTCTCTTTTGGCGCATGTATCTAAATGTTCACTTAAAGGTAATTGTCTCGTTGACGGGTCTCTTATCTGTTGTGCGTGAACTGTTCTTCTGTTTCTAAGTTTGTCTCCTGTTTGACCTATATAAAATTCCTTACATCCATTGCAAACTAAAACATATAATACATTTTCCACGGTACAATCCATATTTTCCTTTACATGAAATATTTTATTTTTCAGTTTTAAAGACGATCCTTCTATTAAATAATTGCAAAGCCCACATCTCGGCTCCTTACATTTGTTTACGGTATGACTTGTTTGATTTTGTTTGAATTCTGAATTTATTACAAAGTGTTTTAAATTGGGTAGTTGCCTTTTGCATTTAATGACTTTAGTCTTGTTTATTAATTTTTCCATTTTCTGATCCATATTTAAATATTTCGCATGTTGATTTTTGAATAATTCCAAACATATTTTCTGTTTATTGATTGCTACTTATGAAATGTATGTTAACAATTATTGTCTTGTCTTTTAAAATAATATATATATATAGCTTACATGTCTGTCCGAAGTCATGGAAAATCACAGTTTCATTTACAGAATCTGGTAATGGATCCGAAGCTGATCGGGGAAGAAAATCATCGGAGTTGTCGCCATTGAAGTTGCCTAACAACCCTACAGTTTTGTTTCTATATGTGCTTGGTAGCCCGATGCTCATTTGCAAGAGACCAACACCGACTGTTACGTTAAATGCCACTCCTGGAAACAATATTACAAAGCAAAAGTTACAGCATATATTTTGTTACACAAAACAATAATTTTAGCCAGCGTAGCTTGAATAGATGTTATATAATGACGACATTTGAAAACCTTAGAAGCATATTACTGTTACTTTCACTTTAAATATGCTTGAAGGAGTTTAAGTAGCGGTTACATCGTATTTCAATGTTTACTTGTTACTTAAGTGCACACTAAAACAGTAACCTATTCTCAGGAAGCTGGTCACCAATGTGTTGTTTTCGCGAATAAAGGTGAAGTCAGTTGTGAAACGACTGAAGTTTATTGTGCTGTTTTTGAAGTCCTCAGAAAAATCTGTCCAGGATGTTTTATTTGATCCGGCATAAAGGTTAATTTTTGTTGTGTCGTTGCTAATTTCAGCCTGCAGCCATGCGTCATCGGACTGAATAACGAATGCGGTAAATATTGTTGCTTCCGTCAAAGTCCCATCAGTGTTCACTGCTTGACCTGTTCTGCACTGAATTTCAAAAGCATTTGCCTTCAGAAGCACATATTCGCCAAGTCCATTGAATGTGTACGTCCGACCGTCCATTGTAGACAAATGGGGGTCCCCAAAAACAAAACCTGTAAGGAAAATATTTACATTTCTCATCTGCTAATAAAGTCGATAATCATAGCTTTTCAATATCAAAGCGCTGTTGGCGCTCAAAGCCTGTGGGCTATGTATGGTTTTGTGGAAATTAACTCCGCATCATCTTTTGAATGAATTGTACGAGTGTTACACGAGAATTGTACAGTGTTACACGAGAAACAAAAATATGCAATAATGCCAAAAGATAGGGGATACAATTTACCGTATTTTTCCGAGATTATCACATAAAAGGATAAGTGGGCATAGTTTTTGAGCAATAATAAAAACCAGTTGAGACACAGTTCTCATATTTTGCAAAAATGACATTTTTTTCATGAATGTCAATTTTATAATACGAAAAAAAAAGGCTCGCATGGGTATTGAACCCAATACTTTTTGAGCTCAAAGCAGACGCTCTTCCACTGCGTGATGGTACAAAATGAGCACATCTTTGATATTCAAAGTATTCCAAATGGTCAAAGAACAGGACGTAGTCTACCTTAACAGCTACATTCATTAGCAGCTTGATCTGGTCTATCTTGCACTACTGTTTTACAGCTGTTATCAACACATTTAACAGTTAAATTGCCGACGGCTTTTGAAATGTAGCATGCTTACTATGGCCTCAGGACTTATAGACCCCAGGCCAAAAATCACATTTATAATAAATCATATCGCTTAATATTGTGCAAGTTTAAGTTATTTGTTAATTTAAAAATGCACACAGTTTAACTACGAGGTACGAGCACGAGCTCTCATTAAATCAATT
>JAFMSR010001694.1:0-25286 GCA_022818135.1 Saxidomus purpurata
AACCCCCTAAGAACCAGTTAGTTTCCCTAGCAACTAGTGACTCCCTTATTAACCTTTAGCATAGTGTTGCCACTAGCGACTTCCTAAGCAATGATTGACTGCCCAGCTCATCTGGTGACCATTGTGGAGCCGTGACTTCTTTAGCAACTAGGGACTTCTTAGCAACCAGTGACTTCCTTAGCAACTACTGACTCCCTTTAGCAACAGGTAAATGTACTGGTACTTGGGTGAGCGATAAAGGGCCATCATGGCCCTCTTGCTTTATATGCCAAACTGTCAAAAGTGCAATGTATTGGTTACATTTACTAAAATGCTTCAAGTTACTGTCTTTACGAGTGAATGATATACATTGCATATATATATATATAATTCGACATAATTAAAAAATATATTTGACGGCAAGAGTTAACTTTCCAGAGTGTGGATTTTATTCTTTCGTGTTTAATGGGGGGGTCACTGCTGAAAATCAAAATAGCAATGTTAATCTTTAGTGATACACTATCAGATCAAGGTGCTAAAAGCAGAATTAGCTAGATTTTTGTTATTGTAAACGTTTATGTATGTGGTGTGTTTATCAGAATAGGTATCAATTCCCAATCTTTTCTAATGTAATATGTCATACTTTAGGATAAAAAATTAGGGATAGTGGTACTTTTATCATCATCTGAATAAATATTACGCCCCTTATCAATACCCCGCCCACTTAGCTAAAATTCATTTTTTCATTTTTTGATAAATTAATATTTTCATAATATAGGAATAACAAGGTTTTTGAGATATATTAATTATTTGAGATTGATTAAAACATTTGTTTTAGAATGCAAAAATGAAAAATGGAGGGTTAATGTGCATATCAGAAAGAAATTCAATAAAAACTGACAAAAAATGTGGTTCTTAGATTGCGAAGAGCTTTGAGATATGACGGCGTAGGTCTGTAACAAAGAACTGCAACAGAAACTTGTTATTACTGTAGTTTTTATATAATAACAATTCGTTTTGTAATAAAGTTTGAATGAAGTAAATATCTTATAGTTTTGGAGAAATTAATATTTTTTAACCCTAACCCCATTTTGGCATTTGGCAAAATTTGTCAATTTAGTCACAAAATGTGAGGTCAAAATATTTTTTCTCAGAAACTTTCATGTTTTTGCACTAAAATCTTCTTATTGTGCCTAAGTTTACTACTGCATTACTGTTTTTTTCCAGTTAAATCATAATATTTAAAATATAACAAATGTAAATTTCCGGAAGTGCAAAAATCCAAAACCTCTTAAGCACAAGTAAAGATATATTTAATGTGCATAATTGTCGCGCATCATTAAGTTTAGCACAGCAATGAGATAAGATTATATTTTAACATTTTCCAATTCAATAACAAAAACTGAAACTGTCATAATTGTTGTGGTACCTCCACCAAAGTGTATTTAGTGCATAAGACGGGTGCAGTAAACAAATCTTAACAAAGAACGCGGTAGTGCAGAATAATCAAGTACAGTGTAGTCAGAATACAAAAGTGTGCATCGTATTACAACAATAACGGTTTATGTTCTATACATTCATTGAAATATGTACACTTTATCCAAAGTATTTTTAAAAGGGACAAACAAAACTATAAGATAAAATGTTTTTTTTTAATTAAGATAAAAGTTAATCTTAATCAATATCATGCGACATAGTTAGGGTTATCAACATAAGAAATGATGCATCTTCCAAATTTTAAGTTTACAATAGACCTATATTATAACAACATAAATTAAAACATTTAAATTTGCTCTGACTTGGGCGTAAAATTTCAATATCTAACATTTACCTTTTGTGTCCAATTATAGGTAAAATCAGTACATAATGACCAATTGCTTAAACAAATACTACACAGGAGTCGAAAACAAGATTGGTGCCGTATTCGCAAGATATGGTCGCATCGTGGCGAGACATCCCTGGAAGATTATACTGGTCGGTGTGCTTGTCAACGTCCTGCTAGGCATTGGCATGATACGATTGAATGTAGTTATTGATGTAGAACGCGTTTACACGCCCATCGGAAGCCAAGCAAGTAAAGATAGTGACAAAATAAGTGATTTGTTTCCAGATCGAAGCGGATCAAATTTTATAGGCTACCAAATGCCTAATTTTGGTAGATACGGTGAGGTCATAGTCATTCCGAAAGCTGGTGACATACTTGATGTAACTTTTCTCACAAAATTAACAGACTTGTACAGTTTTCTGCTATCAATAGAAACGACCGATGTAAATGGAATGGCAGTGTCCCTAAATGCCATTTGTGCAAGAAGCTTCGGCGACTGTGCTATTGACGGTGATCTTTTTGTCGACACACAATTTATCAGTGATGTAAATACTAGCACACCTATACCTTTCCCCTGCTATAACCATGCTAACCGCGGCCAGATTTACTACGAGCAATATATAGGCGGCGCTGTTGTATCTTCAAATGTCCTTAATTCTGCAACTATGCTAATAATGCGCGTAAACCTGCGCACCGATTCCGAATACTACACCGAGTTGGCAAAACGCTGGCAGGACTCATTTTTGGAGAAGATCAGAGACTATTCATCCGAAGACTTTGACATTTCCTACGCACATGCTGATTCAATGAGCGAAGAACTAAATGAAAACGTATCTGGTGACATTGCAATCTTCTCAATAACATTCACGATAATGATAACCTATGCTTGTGTAGCAACAATGACGGCGCGTTGTGACGTGGTTGGTCAGAGGTCAAATTTAGGGTTTGCCGGAGTCATCGCCGCGGGCCTTGCAATTGTCGCGGCTTTTGGACTTGGAAGTGCCTGCGGGGTTGAATTTGTCAGCATTGTTGGGGTTGTACCATTCTTGATAATCGGTAAACTCATTCATATTTTTCATATGTTCATAGTTTCGTTATGCTGTCAAGTATCTGTCTTAAAAGGGTTGATCTTTTGAGTTCATAAATATGTACAGCTGCATCGCGTGTATGGCTAGTATAATTATGTACATATGCATCCGTTTAAGGTGAGTCATTACCTTTAGTCGGTAAAATTAAAAGTTGTCACATTTATTTAAAAATTGGTACATGCGTATATCGTGTCCATCTGCGTCGCATAGTTACGTTTCTATTTTTGTGACGTCACATGACGACATTTAACAACGCCCTCTAGTGACAGCGTACCGGAACCATCCCGTCATGAAGTTATTCTCATATAGATTTATTGATACGTTACATATTTTCTTTCTGTAAATTCTATCAAAGTCATCAGAAAATGTATTATACATCCAAGTAAAAAACATTTTCCTTCTTTCACAAGGCATGTCGTGATTCCGCTTGAAGCAATTGAAATAACGTTTGAAACGTTATCGTTTTTCCACGCTTTTTTGCCGTTTTTACAAAACATTTCAAAATCGGGACGGTAAAAGTTTATGTAATTTTGGCAGTGTTTATTTCATGATATTTGAACACAATTAATGAAATAAAAACAGGACGTCTTCGTCCTAGATTTTTCACAAATAACGCGTGAGTGATACCACTTGAACGTCAAAAGAACGACGTTTGAGAGATGACGTTCAGTTCATGATAACATGTCACTGATAATTTATATTCTCTGTATTCTTTTAACACGGAAGTGCCATACTCCCCGTTGCGATGTAAATATGATCAAATAATTGATGTTCTCCAGGTATATAAAATCAAGGATTTATCTTTTTTTACCGAGAAACGTAGTAAGCCTCTGTATAGTCCCGAAAAAAGTCAACAAGTTATGACATAACACAACAAAACAGAAAGAAAAGACCATCTAAACTTTGAATAATATTCGATACATTTGATCTACATGTATCTTCTTGATTTAGCATTATTTGTTTTATTATTTCACAGTGCTATATATATAAATAAGTTTACAGCCGTTGTGAGATGAGCTAGAGTATACATGTATATACAAAATAATACAACGGCCTAAACGAAAGACATGATTATATCGATGCTGGTTGGCACAGTTGGTAACGCAGCCGAATATCATTCAGAATGTTTTTCATGGTATATAACTATCGAAATAACATTTAAAAAGAACTTTATCGTCATAGCTATTTCGCCATCTCGTGGCAGAAATATGCCACTACAGTATTACACAAATCGGATGCCTTCATGAATTCTTCCCTTTTTTAAAGCTTAGTTATTGTTCAACCCTTTTGGAAAATCATTTTAAGGTTAGATGAAAAATATTCCAAATCGTAAAATATCTGATTTCCAATCAAGGCACGGAAAAGTCCTGCTAATCTGAAATCAGCGGCCGGGAAATCGAAAAAGCGTAAGTCGTTACTTACGAATGCGTTTATGAGGATGCTACGTACGACACTATTTCACTAACTCTATGGTTCCCGTTATGTCTTATGCTGTATTTTTAGTTCACCCTGAGCACGCAGTGACCTCTCCCATCACTCGTCATCCATCGTGCGTCTGTCATCCGTCCGTCTGTCAAATAGTTCATCCCACTTCCGCGGCATCTCCTATTAACTAAATGATAAATTTTATTCAACTTTACAGTGATGTTTTGGGTGGTTTTATTTGATATTTGTAATGAGAATGCATTCCATCATTGCAGTTATTTTGTTGTTGCGGCAATAAAAGGAAAGCATTATAATCATGTTGTCCGAAAGTCGAATACTTTGACAGTTTTTTTAACTGCACAAACTTGATAGTCTTTTACTTTGTAAATATTTGATGACAGATACAAATGTTATTAACAGAGATAATCCCTGAAACTTCAAACAGTTCCTAAAATCCAGGAGCATCCTACTTGCAGGTGACTTTAATTTTTTAATTCCTCAATTTTGAATTACATGTACAGTTACGACTCGAATTGTTACGAAATGTTGCTTGCTGAAACTGGTCAAAATAGCACTCTTTGTGGAAAGAATGAAAGTCGGACTTGGCTTTTATTTCAGCAAAATTTACTCAAATTTTATATTAGTTCTGGATTATAACATAACATAACATAACATAACATAACATAACATAACATAACATAACATAACATAACATAACATAACATAACATAACATAACATAACATAACATAACATAACATAACATAACATAACATATATTTTATTCGGCATTAAATTGTAACATACATATTTATAGCCGCAGGATATAGTGTTTTAGTATACATGTACATGCATGGAAAAGTCGACTGTCTCAGTGGTTAAGTTTTCAATCAAGTAGATTGCCAAGCTGCTGTAATCTCTGAGACAATGTTTTAAGGCGAAGTGTTTTGATCCCAGGTAAGAACGGGCAATATGAAAAAGTTGCCAAATACGGTCGTCTTAATGTGATGTAACTAAAGCACTATTCAAAGTTTATTACGTTCGATTTTGTATATCAAATGAGTGTGGAGAGGAAAACTGCAATACCCACTTAATCGTCATATGACACTTGTATCAAACCCGGATCTAATTATGCATGTTTCAGGTAAAGCATACAATACAGAATCCGGGACGGCTAACTTGTGTAGGTGTTTATATAATGATATATACAAAAGGATATGGGTTTTGTGGTATAAACATCTGCACCATCTTCTATAAAATAAAGTATGACACGGTATTAAATGTCATATATCTTTTGATAATTGCACCATTTGTGGACAGAAAAACATTATTATTTAAGCACAAAGCACCCTGCAGTCTGTATGCAATCATCATTACAATTCTGATCTTCGTATCTGATAACAGGTAAGTACACCTTTGAACTACAATAAAACTTCACTTACCATGGTTAAAATTCGTTTTGAATGCGTTTGAAAAGAAAACAGGATACGTGTCACGTTTTATAAATTACTTGATAAAATAACACACAAACGGAAAACAGTTTTAATTGCACGCCACATTTTCAAAAGTTTAATGATTACGTGTTATAAAAGTAATTTGACAGTACCTTGTAAAATTGAAGGCTCATTTTATTCTTTGATTTATGTACCGGCTGTCACTGTTTAGTTTCACGTCTTTGGTACGACGTGGATTGAACACGCTATTTCTCTTATTCGAAGCAGGCGTTCTTCCACCAGGATATCTAGGATTTCTGACACTGACATGTGTTATCATTGAATTCTTTATCATAACATAAAACTTATGAATGGTTTTACATACTCAAGAAGAAAGTATTATGTAAATGTTTTTTAAGATGTTTAAAGAGCAAATACTTTAGCAACGTCAATTCCCTGACTGCGATATTATCTAAATAGCTGCAAAGAGATGGGATCATTTCCAGGATAACAACAACGTGGCTTAAACATGTACACGAGTTTTGAGCAATACGGGTTGTGCATTAAGGATTTTCGTTGACTTTCTTGAAAAATGTGGAAATGTACTTTTACTTGCTCATAATGCCAGGTTTGATTCACGCATGTTTGCAAGTACGTGTATCAAGCATGGGTAACATCATATCTGCCTTTGCTATAACACATGGCCCTTTGAAAAGGAGATTTCTTATTCGTGGGTCGATTGGTTATAATCATTCGGTGCTAGTAAAGGGTCTTCTGTTGTCAGGATAGGTTTTAACTCGAAGCATTTAAGACTTATTTTCGAGAAGTTGTGAAAACCGTTTAAAACAGCTTCTGTGAGACAACACTCAAGAAATTAGTAAGCTGGTAGAGTATTCTTCCATAAATATATAGGTAAAAAACGAAATATTGTGAAATTTCTTGTTCCATCCTTTAAAATATTGGAGTTTTCGGAAGTTACGTATGAAAAAATGAGTCCAGTGACTGTTTGACATTTTCACTCCGTGTACGTAAACGATCACTTTATTTACCTATTCCTAGAAGCGTCGTCACTTTTTCGCGTTACAGTGACATTATTCAAGAGCGCTTACTGAAAAATCTAAGCCGAACACATCCCATTTTTATTCAATAATTCAGTTATAGATATCAAAAATAGTAAATTGTCCAAATTTCAAAATCTTTCACCGTCTACTTTTTTTTTGTTATTCTCTGAAATGCCAAAATTCATGGAGCAGATAAAAGACGTTTCTGACGTTTTTCTGTACGTTTTCGACGGAAATGTAATACTTTTTTAACTAAAGTGTAATAGTTTGCACATCGATTGATAGAATATTTTGCAAGTATTATAGCAAACTTTGAAAAATAAAAGTAGGTCCACAAATGACAAAATAACATAACAATAACCACATTAAGGTATGCTTCCGGTACGCTGTCGCCAGATGGCGTTGTTAAATGACGTCACGTGACGTCATGTAAATAAAAACGTTACCATGCAACGCAGATGGGCACAATATACGCATGTACCAACTTTCAAACAAATGTGACAACTTTTAATTTTACTGACGAAATGTACTGACCTACCTTAAATCAATAATTTATGAATACATACGTTTAATCTTAATTTTATATTTGCACTTCGTTAATAACAGGTATTGGAGTGGATGATATGTTTATGCTCATGTCCGGTATTACAAACACAAACTACGAAGACGATGTTGAGACACGTGTAGGAGAGACAATGAGGACAAGCGGTGTTTCCATTACAATTACATCTCTAACAGACCTGTTAGCATTTGCTGCCGGCGCTTCATCCGTATTTCTCAGTGTGCGAAACTTTTGCATTTACTGCGGTAAAGCTCACTTAGTTTTTTGTGTGTTTATTTTATGAGTTAAAACTAAAATTACAAAAAGACATAAATAAATAATTAATGATATATAACATAGCATGGAGTTGTTGCTCTAGATAATATTATAGGATTTTGTGAAACATTGTGAATAATTCATTTTGCCACACTATTTGTATTGCAATTACCTTAAATATTATTAGTGTACGTTAACGGTTTTTGATTTCCGAAGACTACATACTAAAGACCGTTAGTTATTTGTTTTTAAGTATGTTAAGTTTCCACTAATTATAACTACATTTGTACAGTATTTAATCATATATTTGAGCTTGTTGTCACCCAATGCTTAATCATATAAATTAAGTGTCTTCTAATACACCGCTGAAATAATTTTCGCTACCAAAAAACATGAGTAGGCGACGAAACATGTCATAATGATTTGATATACTAGTTTACGGTATTTATGTTTTGATTGCAGGTATAGCGGTAGTATTTTGCTACATAAATCAAGCTACTATTTTTATCGCAAGTATTGCTGTTAATGAGAAGAGAGCCGACGACAACCGCCACTATGCTTCTTGTTTAAAGTTAAAACAGTCCGACGAAGAAGAACATGGCAGGTCTAAATGTCACATGCTGTGCTGTACAGGTCGCAAACCAAAAAACCAGTCTGAGTCTGAAAGCTACCTCGACAAGTTCCCAAGGTGGTTGATACCAAAAGTAGTATTGCCCATTCCAGCTAAGGTCATCATACTTGTGCTCTTCGGTGGTTTTTTGGGGGTCTCTATCTGGGGTGTCACTCGTATGGAGCAGGGTTTGATTCTAAAAAATCTTGTTGCCAAGTCATCTTATTATTACACGTATAGGGACTATTTAGATAACAACTTTCCTCTAGGCACCTCCGTTTCCTTAGTTTTTGCTGAACCGTTGGATTATTCTCAGTCATCAATTCAGTCAGATATCGACAGTCTCTTGTCTTCTTTTAAAGCAGAAAATACGGTACAAGACGGTTTAGAAATTAACTGGCTTACTGAATACAAAAACGATGCAGTTAACTACAAAGATACATCGGAACAGGATTTTATTGTCGGTCTACAAGCCTTCTTAAGTATAGTAAGTAACACACGATTTCAAAATGATGTTATAATTAACCATGATAATACAAGTATCACGACATCAAGAATTCATCTGGTATCCGAAAGTATCAAAGAATCACAGAAACAAGGTCAATTTATGTTGCGCATGCGTGAACTGGCATCGGATAGCTCACTGTCCGTTTTTGCGTTCTCACCAGCTTTCATCTTCTACGAACAGTATGTTGCCATCTTGTCACAGACACTCCAGACTCTCGGAATAGCTATAGCAATGGTGTTTCTCGTAACATGCATATTTATGCCACACCCACTTCTGCTTTTGTATATTACGTCTACAGTCGCCATGATAACTGTTGGAATATTTGGTTTTTTATCGTTTTTAGATTTGACTTTAAGTGCTATTACGATGATTCATATCATCATGAGTATTGGTTTCTCTGTCGACTTTGCAGCGCACATATGCCATGGTTACATGATTTCGTCTGGTCAAGACAGAAATGAACGTATGAAAGCCGGTATAATTAGGTCAGGTGCTCCAATTTTTCATGGAGCGATTTCCTCCATTTTAGGCGTGATCATGCTAGCCGCGGCTAAATCTTTCATCTTTTACTCCTTTTTCAAAGTAATGAGCCTCGTGATTACATTTGGAATATTGCATGCTCTTTTCCTTCTCCCGGTCATTCTTTCTTTAATTGGTCCTTTATCAACTGGTATGGGTTCAAAGGTTGAGGTTGATGCCAAGGAGTTTGGAACAAATCATTTAGACATTAACGGAACATTAAAGGACAATGACAAAAGCCTGTTTCGCATTCCCCGTCCTACAGTTGATACAAGTACTGAACATGCAGTGAGAGAAAGATCAAGCCTATCGTCGACCAGTAAATGGACAGATTCCTTCATGCAAAAATCGACTCAAAATTTAGCAGATGTGAAACCTGACATTTACCGCAACCAATGATTTTCAACAGATGCTATAACGTTGAAGAAATGAGTAATTTGATCATTGTGTTATACAAATGCGAACGAGTTGTGTTGATATCTGCCGAAATGTTTTAAGGATGTTGAAGTGTAGTGTTTTTCAATTAATACGTACATTTTTTATATGAATGATGAACATAGATAGACGGTTTCATTGTCAACAAACCTGACTGTACACATTGTATTATGTATGCAGTCTTTTCTCATACATGTAGTTGGGAGAATCATTTTTCTGTGTGTAAGTTTGCCTGTTGGTAAAATATTGCGATTCACTGTGATAAGGTGTTACTTTACTTATGTTTTGTTTCCTTATCTTTTCATTTATATCAGTACGTTCTAGTTCGATTGTAGTCAAAACGTAAGCTTTTGGAATTGTTTCTGAGGTCTTATAAAGAAAAGCGCCCACGGAGAAAGATCGATCGGCATTTTACCATCTATGGAAAATATGGGAGCCAAAAATGCCAAAAGACGAATATTCGCCTGATTGTAGCTGGATTAAAACTTAAAAATTAAAATTTCATACTGTCATTTTCTTACCTGACTAACAGGTTTTGGTTTCCATCGTTTGCAACCAATAAAGAATGAAAGTAAAACCTGCGTATATTTGTTTTGTGCTTGAGTTTGTAGTGATAGTGACAAGTTTAACAAAGTGATCATTTAATTGCGCTACCTAATTGCATGGGTAGCACATGTATTTGTACGTGTACACACTTGTTTGTACTAATTTAAATTAGATGTGATGACAAATTCTTTGATAAAAAAGAACAATGAAATTTAATATCAATTCGATTTTGTGATCAAGAATACCTGAAATTACTATAAAGTGATTTTCTCTTTAACAGACATATCTTATAATGAAATGCAGTGAATGTCTGTTTAATCAGGTGAGCCACCATGGTCCTCTTTTTCTTAGGCATGAGACGACAAGAATGGTTTCAACGTTCGCTTTTCAATCAAGAGAAGCAGGGATCGCTGCATGTCCTTTCCCTCAGCAGAGTGTAATCACAGGAGCCGGTTTGCAACATACCCTTATACATCAGGGAAATAATTTTTCTGACTATACTTAACGGAGTTGCTAGTTGTAGTGGTGACACTAAGATTTTACAATGAAACATTACAGTATTATGACGTTATATATTCATCAACCATTCTAGCTGTATAGTGTGTGTATCTCATTTATTATTTCAACAGGCATGCAAAAGAATATTTTTGTTTGACATTTTTGTATCACTTGCTGAATAAACTGACTTAATTTACTTGAAGTAATATGTCGTTTCTTTATTTTAATTTCGTTTTCCTAAATGCACATCTACCCCAACTGTTTATGCTGTGATAAACATTTGACCTTGTGAGTAATTTTAATACTACCTGCCTAAAGTTTATTTATTCGCTCGTAATATATATTAATTTATAAATGACATATGCAACCGAGTATGAGTTGTTGAGAGTCCCCGGCCATACCTACAAATTGCGTTCGATAACACCACAGTAAACTGAGCCCTAGTAAAAAAATTCAAATTTGGGTACCAGGATATCTTATTGATGCAATATCATGAATTGCAAATAGAAAGATTAGCCAAGCTGAAGACGAATGTGGTTATTATGATAATTAATCCGGATATGTATGAAATTTGCATACAGCGTACTTTCACCTACAACACCGTCCTAAAGTAACACAATATGCACAGTTTCATCTCTGCCCGCGAATGACCGATCCATCATTACTCAAAACATTTGACAGGACCAAAATGGCTTAAATTTACATATCTTACGCAGATAATCGGCTAGATAAAAGTATCACCACGCCTTGAATGTCAGATCTTTATATACAAGTCCTAAAAATAGTTTCAAGTCTATAAACATTTCATTTCATGATAAAGCGTAACTTCCTGTTATTACATAAAATGGAAAATTAATTCGAAAGCGGACCACTTGAAGTATATCAAGCCTCAAACTGAAATTGTAATGCACGTTTTAACTGTTGACACGCATTTTTTAAATTACATATGTTAAAGAGAATGCGTAGATCACCTATAACATATTCGTAGTAGAGACTATAATATACCCCATAAGCCACCCACCTTGCACAGTATACCTCTGTTGTTTTAATAGCTTCAGAACTATCCGAAACATATCAGAATTTAAACATATAGAATTGGTTTAACATATGATAGCCTTTATCAGGCATTTATGCTATAATTATTCTAAAGAACGGAAACAGAAAATAAGTATTTTGCAATAAAGTAAAATATAGTTATTTTGCTATAAACAAATTCCTGATATTTTAACAGAAATGGAAACTATATCATATCAAGACATATGTCCATAAATTTAACATAAACAGACATAAACAGACATAAACAGTAGTGATAGTTAGCAACATTTAAATGCATTCACAAATAGAAAATGCGATACTTGTAAGTACTTGTGAGTGACAGTTTTTTTTCAGTACGGCGGCCATCTTGGCAGCCATCTTGGATTGTAGAGTTTCCCAGACAGGAACTTTTGGGACTTTTGTGTTATGGATACTACAGACATTGAACTTTCAGGAAACAAAAGTTTCATTTCTATATGAATTTTGTCCGTTTTAGCATATTTCTAGACTCATAAGTATTGACTATTAAGAGTTTAAAGGTAATGGAATCCTGTATAATGTTATGCACATATTCGTTTCCAGACTGTAACTTTGTTATGCATTAAAGGCTTTAGAAATAACTTGAATGTCAAAAAAGTGCAGCACATCAAGACGACGTTCTGCGTACAACTCTTGCTTGAAACGTGCATTACAAGTAAAACATTTTTCTCGCAGTCTATAACTATAGATCTAACAAGAAATAAAATTTGAACATGCAAACAATGTTTAAGAGTAGTAAGATGATTGTATGTTTTATAAATGGTGAAAATCAGTGTAATTTAAATGTGACTATGTTTCAGTTGAAACACATTGCGTCACAAATTTCATCAATAGCAGAGCAAAAACTAGAACTGCCAATTTCAGGGGATCATGAATGGTCGTATCTTATACCGTATTAACAAATTGAATTCGAAATCTCAAAAAACTTGTATTGAAAGAAGTCCTACTCCCGGTTGCTTTTGCAACTGTATCTCATCGAACTATTTCTTAAAACCATTTTGTTAAAGTATTATTTCAATAACGAAATACATGTAGTTCGCTTTTGTACAGGTTCATAATATTGGTAAGACCCATATACTCCCTACCCCAATCATTATTGTCGCATATTTGGCATTTTAATTTTTTTTTTGAAAAGTGTAGGCACGTACCTACAGTGCCTATAGGAAGCTATGCCCCTGACAGTGTCCAACACATTTGTACATAACTCCTCATCAAAAAAGGAAATCAATTATTGTAAAATCTGCAAGAAACAATAAACAATGTTTTGACGCGAAAGTCGTCATGAAATCATAAATGAAATCATATTTTGCCTTGTGACGTTTTTTAAAATACAACTGAAGAATGATACATGGACAGTTTGACAGAATTACCTTTCGTTCACGCATGCTAAAACAGTCTTATTCACATAAATACACAAAAATAAACTTCTTATCTTATATACAATATATATGATAAAATCCAGAACAAAACCAGCCAACCGTCAATAGTCTCTGTTTTCATGTTAGTTGTTTGTCTGAAAAACAAAATTCTAAAATATAATGTTTGAATAGGACTTCTACATGAATATATCTATTACGGATGATCATGTCTCTATAAAGGACATGTGTGTAACATCATGATATGCTCTGTTATTTCACATTGACATACCATGCTACAAGTTATGCATATCGCAAGCCTTCATCTTATTCTTTATTATGAACTTTAAAGTAAAGTACCTGAAAACAAACAAACTTTGTTTAACAAGAATGAGTGAGCCGTTTTCCAGTTTCGAGTTTCACTTCTGGCTATTAGATTTGTATTTACTTGGTGTGTTGGACATTTACTAAATTTTGTACATGTATATGATAACTTATAATACCGCAGACAAATTTGATAGATTCTGATTGCTCAAGAGCCTCTGTATATGAGCCCGTAGGGAGACACTCAAAATCCCCTTGGTCATAATCCCCTTGGTCCAAAAATGGCATAGTAGTCAAAATCCCCTTGATGGATTTTACATTTTAATTTCAATATTTTTTTTCCAATCATTCGCTTTAGTAAAGTTAAACTAGAGACAAATAAAACATTCAGTAAATGTTTTTATTCAATATATGCTTTTCCACTTGTAAAGTTCATTAAGGGAATTATGACTACTATGCCATTTTTGGACCAAGGGGGTTATGACCAAGGGGATTTTGAAGTACACTCGAGCCCGTATACACCGTGAGCAATCCCGTATATAACGTCTCCCATTCGGAGCCTCATCGTTTATGCCTTTTCTGATTGACTAGAGAAGCTCTGTAAACATTGTTTACATTCCAAACAAAATGGCCACCGTTCAACCGATTCAATTTTTTCAGCGTCGTTTGTAAGCACTGCACACGTCGTTTGGAAATATAAATCAAATTCATAGTCATTAAAACTTACATTGATGCTATCTTTACCTTCGTTTCTCCCGAGTCAAAACGGGTTACGGACACAATATCTAATTTCAGTCGATCAAGTTCCTTTTCCATGAATCCCAGTGGAATATTGTTTTTTTGTCATTGACACTAATAAGTACTCTTCAAATTAATGGTATTCTTTTCTGCAACTAACGGCTGCTGACAGGACATTCATGTACAAATTCAACTTCTGGAATGTCGAAATGAAATACTGCCAGATCAGAGGAAAATCTGAAAACAAATGTCCTTTTCTATCCTGTTTATGTATCAATACTGTAGTCCTATTTCAGTTGTCTTGAAATTAAGTTAAGTCCTACTCCAATAAAACGTTTTTTTATCCTTCTTTGTGTCACATCAATAAGCCGAAGATACAAATTATAAAGAAATCTGTGTTTATCCAGTCCACACGCTACAAAAATGTAAGCTAAAACAATTTCAGCGTACCCACAGAACTTAACGAAGGTAGAAGGTTTGGTCTTTTTGTCATTTATAAATATAACAACACTATTTTGACAATTCAGGTAATTATCTTGTCTTCCAAATAAATCTGCGCTATTATAAATTCTTTATACAGATCATTGACTGGTTACACGGCCTCATATAGCCTGTTTGTACAGTAAACTCCGTATATAACGACTCCGGATATAGCGAAATTCCGGTTTTAAGGAACAAATTTTCTCTGCTCGAGTTTTTTTCTTTATTTATTTTAAATAAAATGATATACTGATATAACAAACTCCGGATATCAGGAACAAATTTGAATGGTCCCAAGGAGCTCGTTATAAACGGAGTTTACTGTATTGATATATATACGGAATATTATAACAGTCGGTTGATCTGCGGCGTCGTATCTTTTGAGTTGGCTGTGTAGTTCCGGATCACACGAGAGGCGGAGCCTCGAGTGTGATCCTGATCTATGCAGCCAACGAGAAAGATACACACGCAGATCTACCGACTGTTATAATATACCTTTTATTATATACCATTTACCGAATATCATATGTTAAATTTTATATAAAAACGTTAATTTGTGTCATTAATGGCAAAAATCAACATAACGCGCTATTTCATGTCACGTTTTAAATGACGTCGATGACGTCACTTCCTTCTTTCGTGTATAAACAAACAACATTAATAAAAAGTAAATGCAAAATGTAAATCATCTTTCTGGTTTATTTAATGCGAAAAAGACGTTGTATTCATTTGTCTTCAAATGTGACATTAAATAAAAAGTGACGGCAATGAAACTACACTTATTTTACTGCATCAATGTTGATCTATTTTTCAACTTTTAGCGTAGGAATATGATATGAATATGCATTTGTGTATATATTACACGGTGGACAGATAAGATACGGCTAAATCCATCTGTTACGGCAAATTTGATACGAGATGTTGTATTTTAATGTACAAATACTTAAGAAAATTCAAATAAACATTAGTAGGTATATAATAAATATATATATCAATTCAAACAGGCTATACGGCGCCGTATACCCCGTTAAGAATCTGTATAGCTAATAATATACATTCTAGCGATGTAAGTTATCTGTTAGCAATAAGTTTACCTGATTGACAGTAACATCTACATAAAATTGCAGGACTTTAAATACACTTAACAGGAATCGATATGCCTTTTCAACGTAGTCAGAACGACGTACATTTGTTTGTTTGAAGCGCTGTTTTTCTGGTGGGTCTGAAAATGTCATTTGGCGCGTTACTTAGCTCGATCTTGCATATGTCGTCCTACAAACAACTCACAGCGATGAACGCAACGTACCATAACAACAAATCAGGCATTTTTTTTGCTGTCTTGTTTACACTCCGTCAGCACACACCGAAAAAGATGGCTGAAATCAGCCACCACAGTATATACACTGTACAGGATTTATCAAATTAAATTTCAGCGTAGAATGCAATAATAACCAATATTTATTCATTTTATTTGACGAAGCCCTGACCTAGAAGTAATGTCATGACACAGAAGTAATCTCATAAACAAACAAGAGCTGTCAGTAGGACAGCGTGCTCGACTTTTTTAGTTCTTGCCAATAAAACAAAACTTTGACAGTTAAGAGCACACAAGACTTTAACTAGGAATTTCTAAGTACAAATCAAAATTTTTTTTCACAGAGTTATCCTCTTTTGCTTACAGATATGTCTTACGATGGTACATAAGTACTCCAACATTCAAAGTAATATCTCAAATGGTTAAGTCAACAAGTGGACAAGAATGAAAATTTTAACTGAGTTTCTAAGTCAAAAAGGGCCATAATTCAAATAAAATCCTTCACAGAATTACCTTCTCCTGCCCATGTTTGAGAATCATGATGGTAAACAAGTATTCCAACTTTCAAATTAATATCTCAAACAGTTCAGTCAAAAAGTGGACTGGTACGAAAAACTTAACCAAGATTCTAAGTCGATAAAAGGCCTTAATTTTTAAAACAAATCCCTGACAGAGTTACCTTCTCTTGCCCACAGATGGGGGTAATGATGTGATATAGCATTTTTCAAGTTTCAAAGCAATATCTCAAAGGGTTAAGGCAATAAGTGGATTTTACCCATATTCAATGTATTTTCTAAGTCAAAAAGGGGCATAATTCTGTCAAAAACCTTGACAGAGTTATGTCCTCTTGTCTGTTGATGAAGGTCGTGATGGTAAACAAGTATGGTTAGTTTCAAAGCAATACCTCCAATGGTTTTGAAATAAAGTGAGGTGGTACGAAAAACTTAACCAAGCTCAATACACTTTCTAAGTAAAAAAAGGGGCATAATTCTGTCAAAAACCTTGACAGAGTTATGTACTCTTGTCTGTAGATGGAGGTTATGATGGTAAACAAGTATGGTAAGTTTCAAAGCCATACCTCTAATACTTCTGAAATAAAGTGGGGTGGTACGAAAAACTTAACCAAGGTGTGACGCCAACGCCGACGCCGACACCGACGCCGACGCCGACGCCGACGCCGGGGCGAGTAGGATAGCTCCACTTTTCATAGAAAAGTCGAGCTAAAAACTGTACATAATTTCCGCTTTGTGCTCAGTATATATACTCGTCAGATACGGCCATGGAACTCTGTTTCACGCATTCATGAACATAACAGAAACAGACAGACAGGCACCATACTTAACGCATTTACTGTCATTGTTTTAAGCCATGAGCATAACAAAGGGTTTAAAAGAAGGAAGACTTGGCTACACAATAATGCGTAAAGACATTTCTAACAATTGTCTTTCTGAAAGATTGACTTGTTCCTAAAGAAAGACCACCACCAGAAAAACAACCCATCAGAAATAGCTAGCGTGTATGCATATAAAAAAGACAGGACAGTTACAAAGAACTACCAACAAAACAGGATAGTAACATTGAACTGTCAACAAGACATGATAGTAGCAAAGAAGTTTGAAAGAAATTTCAACATGTTAAACAACACATTCAAATAAAACAATTCTGTGTTGACTTCAGCAGATATGTAACACTACAATGCAAGTATACTTACGGCTTTTTGCCGCTTTCAGACAATCATCGTAGCTTTTACTTCTACGACCTTTGTTCCCTTCGTCGTAATGACTTCTAAAGTCTGTATCCTGGTAAATGTATGGGATGACTGAGCCGGGAACCACGTTCTCCGCCCCTATCACGACCGGATCTGAAATGAAAATATAATTCCAATATTTACGGAAGTTTCACGTCGAGTCTGCAGACAAGTTTAATTGGTTGAAATGCTTTATTACGTCTGCAGAAATTTGATGGATCCAAACGTTCGATAAGGTCTTTAAACACTGACTCTACTGCATCTGTAGACAGTTGATTGGTCCATATTCTGTATGATGTCTTCAGTCACTTGATTAGTCCAAATTCTCTGTCACGTCCTTAAACACTTAAAGCTATAGTACTGTTCAAAATGACCAGAAACATTATTGTCATAGAGTGAATTAAAGTTATGTTTCCAATTGTAAAAGTACTTCGTTGTTTTTACTTTTCCAATGCCGAAAGTATGACCGTTCTGGTCTTCCATATATATTATTAGTCTAAGGGAAGTAACTTTTATCATGTCCATTAAAATCCTATACCTATACCTATACTGATTATGCACGTGATATTTTATAACCAATCACTGCACTGGTCACTTTCGAGTCATATTCAAAATGTCTAGTTTGATGTTTTAAGTCGTTCGCATATTTTGTGCATTTTTGTATTATTTCTGGAATTTATACATTTTCCAGGATTATTGTTATTATAATCACCATCCTCATCATCATCATCATGAGTACTATTACCATTCTTGCCATGATACTGATATTTACTTCAGGATGGATTATTGACATTAAATGAATAAGTCTGCACACGTTTCTTTTGGTTGTCCGCTAATTTAAACAGCAACCCACCCCAAAGATAGTGCTGGATTGAGCTAGTTGTGGCGATTTGGATAAGTAGATATATAAACTGATAAACATTGGAAAATAAATAAAGCGGGCTATCAAATTATGGTAAAGAAATGTCCTTAAAACATGAAAAATGCTAACATTAAAAGAAAATTAAGTTATGCTCAACCTTTTCTTTTATTAGTGGATACCCAAACAAAACTGATAGACAGGATCAGTCAAAAAAGACTTTGTTACTTTTCAAATATGACAAAAATCCATTTTACTTATATATACATGTACCTTTAACACTAAACGGGTGTTTTATGTGTGTTTTCTGACCATTTTCTCTGTGATTTACCTGACTGCTGATCTTACGCTGTTTTTAACACACCCAAACTGCCGTGAGTCCGTGAAACTTAATTCAATAACAATATTCGAGAACTACTTTGTAAAGATGTTTATGTCTTTGTCCATAATTCAATAAAACAAGAGTTGCTTAAGCGAGTTAGTGCGACCATTTATTGTTATATAAATATTAAGTTTCCTACCTTGCACTTGATCGTTCTAAGACCTCCGACGTATGTAAAGATTTATCCAAATGATGCAGATAATGTAGATATGTTGATTGTGTTTTCAGTTATGCACTTGACAAGAAACATACCATATTAACCTTTAACCTCTAAGTGTGACATTGACCTTAGAAATGGACACATTGCGTAATTATGGTAAACATTTATGACAAGTTATTTAAAAATCCCTTCATTGATGTGACCTTGATCTTTGAACTTAGGGTCTGGGTCTTGCGCATGACAATTCACTCAATATAGGGAATTTTGTGCTAAGCAATATTTTAAAATCCCTTCATCGATGGCAGTTATGGACCAGACACGAAACATTTCCTGTTAACATCTGACCCTTTAAGTGTGACCTTGACCTTGGAGCTAGGGGTCTGGATCTTGCGCATGGCACATTGTCTCATTATGGTGAACATTTATGCCAAGTTATTTGAAAATCTCTTCATGAATGGCAGACTTTCAACCCGAACAAGAATTTACGAGAACGCTAGGACTGACGAACGTTAGGACAGTGCGATTTTAATACGCCCGCCTTCGGAGCCATAAAATGACAGATATGAGCTTCAATCAAGATATATTTATGTTGACTGTGCAAGAATATAAGGATCTTACATGCCGGTCCATGTAAGACATTTTTTCTCTACCCGAGGGACACTGTAGAGTTTTATTTACTAGATGTGCTCTACAAGTAGTGTCGATATTGAAATCCTAATCTCCCTAATGATAATAATCAAAGCACTGAAAGTGCCGACAACAAGGAGTCCTCTGCAAAATTTGGTGTTTGTGTGTGTGTGTGTGTGTGTGGGGGGGGGGGGGGTTCTTACAGACAATGAGTGATCATTTGTGTCAATACTTCGCTAGCAGTTCTTGTTTTTGGTTATTATCCGTTTATTGTAATCACAGAGCTGTAGTTAATTGATAACACAATGTCGCTTTTGTTTTATTTTTTTCAAAAACATACTTTTTGATGAAGTCAAATACAGTGCTTTTAAATTGTATATCACCAGCTTTGTTTATGAGACATCCTTCAGGAATACGTGACACGACCTACTCAGCAATTTAAAGCTACTCGCTGCAGATCTTTGTAAAAAATAATGTACCTCAATCTGTTTACAATGACATATTTTAGAGCATATAGTGATACAAGAGGGCCAAGATGGCCCTATATCGCTCACCATGGTACAAGTCCACTTGCCTGGTGGAAGATCACTAAATAATGTTATATACCAAATAAGTTTTACTATTTACATCTTTGTAAAACAAATGATCCCCCCGGGAAGGTCAATTTTGACCCCAGGGGCATAATTTGAACAAACTTTGAAGAGGGCTACTAGACAATGCTACATGCCAAATATCTAAGCTCTAGGCCTTGTGGTTTCAAAGAAGAAGATTTTAAAAGTTTTTCTTATATATGCCTATGCAAAACTAAGTGACCACCCCCACGGGGTCAATTTTGACCCGGGGGTCATAATTTGAACAATCTTGGTATAGGTCCACTAGACAATGCTACATGCCAAATATCTTAGCTCTAGGCTTTGTGGTTTCAGAGAAGAAGATTTTAAAATTTTTTCCTATATATTCCTATGCAAAAACTAAGTGCCCACCCGCGCGGGGTCAATTTTAATCCGGGGGTCATAATTTGAACAATCTTGGTAGAGGTCTACTAGACAATGCTACATGCCAAATATCTTAGCTCTAGGCCTTGTGGTTTCAGAGAAGAAGATTTTTAAAGCTTTTCCTATTTGTTGCCATAGCAACCAGAGTTCTGCATGGAATGGAATTCTTTGAACAATTTTGGTAGAGCTTCATGCAAGGAACATTCCTGCATAGTGTAATCAACATTGGCCTAAAGGTTTCAGAGGAGATGTCATTTGAATCAAAATGTTGACGGACGACGGACGACGTACGACGGACGACGGACAATCATCGATCAGAAAAGCTCACCCTGGCGTAGCCAGGTGAGCTAATAAAAAGGTTCCAGTATACATGTTAATTTCATCTTATTTTTGTTTAGTAAACTTTATATAACGTCATTATGACGTCATAACGTCACGACGTCATCAACTTGCTTAGCAACGTTAGGATTGGAATAATGAAGTTACTTTGTTGATTATGACCATACATTAAAGTGAAATATATTTATTTAGTGTTGGCGTTAGCATTAATAAGGTGTTGGATTTAACTTAACAAGTGGTAGCAGAGCGTATTACCAGATCTTCTTACAAAGTGTAGACATTTATGGTGTATAAGGGCTTACATTTTGGTGATTGTGTTTAACATTTAAAGGGTTAATATGGCGACCAGGATAAATCCTCCAGTACTAACAAAAGGGAAGAAGTATGAGCGTTTTAAACAGGAATTGTTGGCATGGAGGGAGATTACAGAACTTAGAAAAGACAAACAAGGGATTGCAATTGCTTTATCATTACCAGAGGATGATGAATCTCAAATACGTGAAAAGGTGTTTGACAAAATACAAATCGAGGATTTAAAAAGTGATGATGGATTGACAATTCTTATTGGATTTCTGGACCAGCATCTTGCCAAAGATGATTTAACAGACAGTTTGGAAAAATTTGAGGATTTTGAAGATTTTAGTAGATCTGCGGGGCAATCAATTAATGAATATGTAGCTGTATTTGATGGCAAGTATAGGAAAATTGAAAAGAAAAGTATGACATTGCCTGCTGAAATTTTGGCTTTTAAACTACTTCGGAGGGCGAACATTTCCAAGGAGGAGCGGTTGCTAGTCTTGACTGGTATGAATTATGATGAAAAAGCTACATTGTACGAACAGGCTAAGAAGTCACTGAAAAAGTTTAAGGGTAATGACATGAATATGTCAAGTGGCAGCTCAAGTATCAAACTAGAACCTGCTTTTCTTGCAGCAAATGAAGAAGCGCTACTTGCTGCAGGTTACTCCAAATTAAGAATTCAACAAGGGAATTATAATGGAGGCAGCAGAGGAAACTGGAAAAGGGGAAATTCTGGAAAATCAGGCATGAAAGAGTTTCAGCGTTCAGACATTGCTCAAGACAGTCGCAGAAAAGGTCTTGCAAAGAACATCAATCCTATTGGTCCAGATGGAAGAACGCTTACCTGCAAGTCTTGTGGTTCATATAGGCATCTGCTACAGGCATGCCCCCATAGCTGGGAAAACATGAAGAAAGTGAATGCTGTTGAAGAGGAACATGCAGTATTGTTTACAGGTTACAATAAGGATGAGATTCAGCGTTTGGGTGTAGATGCTCGAAATTGTGCTGTTCTTGATAGTGCTTGCAGCAGTACAGTGTGTGGTAAAAACTGGATAAATAACTATATACAGTCATTAGATGTAGGAGATAAACAGAGAGTAACACAGTTAGATAGTCAGAGAGTTTTCAAGTTTGGTGGTGGGACATGTCTAACATCAAAAGGAGAATACTGTATACCTGCAGTGATTGCTGGCAAAGATGTTTTCATCAAAACAGATGTTGTGGAGTCGGACATTCCCCTGTTATTGTCTCGGACAGCAATGAAGAGGGCTGCTATAAAAATGGATCTAGAAAACGACACAGCTAGCATTATGGGAAAAGAGGTGGCTTTAAATTTGACAACATCAGGTCATTACTGTATTCCGATAGATAAGACGGTAGAGGTACCTGTAGAAAGTGTTTGTGCTGTAAACTTTGATGATTTAAGCAAAAATGAGAGATACAAAACTTTTGTGAAATTGCACAGGCAATTTGCACACCCACCTAAGAAACGGCTGTCAGCACTTATGAAAGATGCAGGTATCTGGAGAGAAGAATTTGAGGAAACTCTTGATCTCATTACTAACAATTGTGAACTTTGCAAGATGTATGCAAAAACTCCATCAAGGCCTGTCGTGGGTATGCCTATGGCTTCCAAGTTCAATGAAAAAGTTGCGATGGATCTTAAGCAATGGAACGGATGCTGGATTTTACACATTATAGACATGTGGTCCAGATATACGGTGTCAACGTTTATCAACAGAAAGAAGCCAGAAAAGATTATAGATGCACTGATGAGGGAATGGGTAGGTAAGTTTGGCGTGATGGGCTCATTAATGACTGACAACGGTGGTGAATTCAATTCAGATGAAGTAAGAGAGATCACGTCAATACTGAACATTAAATTATGCACAACATCTGGTCAAAGTCCATTTCAGAATGGTTTATGTGAGAGAGTGCATGCTATAACAGATATGATGCTGATTAAGTTACAGGCAGATTGTGGGAAAGTAGACTTGCAGACGTTACTATCATGGGCGAATATGGCAAGAAATTCTTTACAGATGTGGAATGGTTTTAGCAGTCATCAGCTTGTTTTTGGGCAGAACCCCAATATTCCCAATATTATGAGTGAAAACTTGCCTGCATTACAAGGGACCACCAGCAGTGAGGAATTTGCAAGGCATTTGAATGTTTTGCATGCTGCTCGGAGAGCATTCATTCAGTCGGAAGCTGACGAAAGAATAAGGAGAGCTCTACGTAATAAAGTAAGGGCTTCTGAACAAGTTTTTGAACATGGTGATAATGTTTTCTACAAGCGAGAGGGAAAAGAGCGTTGGCTTGGACCTGGAAAGGTGGTATTTCAAGATGGAAAAGTGGTGTTTGTTAGACATGGAGCAAATGATTATATGAGTTCTGATAATCGTGAGGCAAACAGTTATGAAAGTCTGGAAGAAGAAAGAAGCAATGCTAATAAGGGCACATTAGCTGACCAGCAAACCTCAGATCAGACAAGTATGCAGACCATAAACGAGGACATACCATCCTCAGATCCATTTAAGAACTTGCAGTCAAACATGTCAGATAGATCATCAGCTAGTTTGGAAAACAACATTCAAAATATTCCACCTGAAGAAAGGACATTGAAGGCAAATGACAACATACAATATAGAGCACAGGATACAGATCAGTGGATACAAGCAAAAATACTAGGAAGGGCTGGAAAAGCAACAGGCAGAAACAAGTTTTGGTATAATATAGAGGAAGATATCAGCAAAGAGAAGAAGAGTATTAATCTGGAGGCAGTTCAATGGAAAATGTTAACAAATGAGGTTAATTTGGTAATGAAACAGACTTGTGCTGATGATGAAGTCACATCTGCTAAAATTTGTGAACTTCAGAAGCTGCAACACTTTGGCACATATGAAGAAGTTCAAGATTATGGTCAGGTAACTTTATCAACAAGATGGGTGATAACTCACAAAAATGGTCAAACAAAGGCTCGACTTGTTGTACGCGGATTTGAGGAAGAATATGTGATGCAAAGTGACAGTCCAACAGTGGGAAAAGGAACACTTAGAACATTTCTTGCACTTGCAGCTGTAAATAATTGGATTGTAAAAACCACAGATATAAAGTCGGCGTTTCTACAGGGAAAAGAAATTCGGAGGGAAGTCTACATTAAACCTCCAAAGGAAAGTGACACTATCGCTGGAATAATTTGGAAACTTAAACATGGACTTTATGGCCTCAAAGACGGAGCAAGACAATTCTATCTAAGTGTGAAAGACGAGTTAATTAGATTAGGGTGTCATATATCAGAGATGGATCCAGCAATGTTCTTTCTGCACACTGGAGACAAGCTTAACGGCATTATTTGTTGTCATGTTGATGATTTTCTTCATGCTGGTGATGAATGTTTGGAGAAGGTCCTGACTAAATTACGAAAACGATTTGTTGCAGGAAAAATTGAAAAAGGACAGTTTGATTATATTGGTTTCAGGATTTCTCAGGAGAGCAATGCAATTATTCTGGACCAATCTAGATATGTGGAAAACATAGAGAGCAGACAGATTGACACAAAGAGAGTCCAGAATAAACAGGAAGTATTAACATCTGAAGAACAGACTCTTTTCAGGAAAATCATTGGTCAGATTAACTGGGTAGTGCAAGGAACTAGGCCCGATATGGCATTTGAGTTGATAGACTTGAGCACTAAACTCAAGGAAGCTACAATGAGTGATCTATCTCAGGCGATCAAAGCAGTGAACAGATTGAAAAACTTCAAGTCTTTTATAAGATTCCCACAATTGAGCAACTTTGTAGGTGATTGGAAGATTGCAGTCTTCGGTCTTCACAGATGCATCTTT
>JAFMSR010001695.1:0-25259 GCA_022818135.1 Saxidomus purpurata
TGCAAACAAACTACAAGAGATATTGTTCTTAGCAGTTCCTCTCATTGTGCTTGACCATTGTATGAAGTTGTATTGAATTCCAACTTGTAGTTGAATGCTCCAGACAAGGAAAAGTAACAAAGGGCAATAACCCTGTAATTAGTCAAGATGGAGCTACCGTTCCTGTGCACTGCACTTCCTGTCATTGTGCTTGACCATTGTATGAAGTTGTATTGAATTCTAACCAAAAGTTTGCAAGTTATACTCCGGACAAGGAAAAGTAACAAAGGGTTATAACTCTGAAATGAGTCAAGATGGAGTTATGGTTCCTGTGCACTGCACTTCCTCTCAATGTACTTGACCATTGTATGAGGTTGTACTGAATTCCAACCAGCAGTTTTCAAGTTATGCTCCGGACAAGGAAAACTAACAAAGGGCAATAACTCAGTAAATACTAAAGATAGAGTTATACTTCTTGTACACTGCACTTCCTCTCAATGTGCTTGACCATTGTATGAATTGTATTGAATTCTAACCAGAAGTTTTCAAGTTATGCTTCGGACAAGGAAAACTAACAAAGGGCAATAACTCAGTAAATACTCAAGATAGAGTTATAGTTCTTGTACTCTGCACTTCCTCTGAGTGTGCTTGATCATTGTATGAAGTTGTATTGAATTCCAACTAGTAGTTTTCAAGTTATGCTCTGGACAAGGAAAACTAACAAAGGGCAATAACTCTGTAATTAGTCACGATGGAGTTATGGTTCTTGTGCACTGCACTTTCTCTGAATGTGCTTGACCATTGTATGAAGTTGTATTGAATTCCAACTAGTAGTTTTCAAGCTATGCTCCAGACAAGGAAAAGTAACAAAGGGCAATAACTCTGTAATTAGTCCAGATGGAGTTATAGTTCTTGTGCACTGGACTTCCTGTCAATGTGCTCGACCATTGTATGAATTGTATTGAATTCTAACCAAAAGTTTTCAAGTTATGCTTCGGACAAGGAAAATGCAACAGACCGCCCTACCGACCGACCAACCACCGGGTGACTCCTATATACCCCCCTAAACTTCGTTTTGGGGCTATAAAAAGTGTGGAAAGGGGAAAGCCTTGCAAGCTGAAGTTTTAAGAAGTAGATATTCTTCGTTACAATCATACTAAAAGCATTAAATAACACATTAGAACCTATATTAATGCAAACATGACGGATTTTGGGTTAGGAATAATGCTATGAATAGTAACTAGTTGCTTTTTCTGGGAATGCTACTTGTTTACTTTTAGCAGTGATAAAATCAATCAGAAAAAGAACAAGACCTGTCCCTCACAAGTAACAAATGCCCCCGAAAGAGGTGTCTCACAGTCTCTGTCCTCTCCGTGTGCTCAATAATTGTGCTACATAATTTTAAAATCCTTCCGTGCATGACAGAGTTACCATGCATACAGTATTTCATTACTTTTAAACACTAAGTGTGACCTTGACCTTTGAGGTTCTTGTGCACAGCACATTGTCTTGATGTGCTGAACAATTGTACCAAGATATTTTAAAAGCAATCAATGCACGACAAAGTTACAGTCCGGACACCGATGTATGCATATACACAGGATTCCATTACCTACTAACTCTAAATGTGACCTTGACCTTTGAAGTAGGGAAGTGGCTCTTGCACACAACACTTCAGCTTGATGAGCTAGACATTTGTGCCAAGTTATCTAAAAATACTTCAATGCATGACAAAGTTACAGTTCGGAAACAAATGTGTGCATATATGGTTGTTTACATTACCTTCAAACTCTAAGTGGGACCTTGACCTTTTGGGTAGGGAAATGGGTCTTGCATGTGATGCACCAGCTTGATGTGCTGAACATAACTTCAAAAGCTTTCAATGCAAGACAAAGTTACAGCCCAGGCATGATGAAATGTAAGCGCTGAGGCACAGAGGGACAGACGTACTTACCAGACAGACTTTGTGAGGTTATCCCTTTGATCCTTCTTTGATCTTTTGTAACCCCACAATACAATTATTTAACCCCACAATACCATTTTTAACCCCATAATTACAGAATGAGCTCAAAGAACCTCACAATGCCAAGTTGTACTCAAACACTAACCAAGTTACGTCTACTGGGCATCTATGGACAGACAGATGGACGGACAGACAGACATCTTAACATATGGATACTTATGTGGCTACTCTATTGTTCTCTCCATTGTTCTTTTAGCCACGTAAGAGAAAACATAGCCACCTAAGAGCTTATGGAATGAATAACATCAAAGAGTATTTACTGTTACCTATTGTTCCTATAGCCACCTAAGTATCCAACTGTAAGGGCAGACAGACAGACAGACAGACAGACAGATGGACATGCAATTTTTCATTTGCCACCCTCTGAGGCATAAAAATATGATGACCTTGACAATGACCCAAGCAGCCCCAAAACCCAACCCTGTTTGGCATGTAAGTGACCCAAGCACAAAACAGAGGTACCATGTAAACAGGTTTCCATTACCTTCGAACTAACTCCAAGGGTGACCTAGACCTTTTAGGTAGGGATGGGGGTCTTGCATGGGACACATCATCCTGAACATTTTAAAATCCTTCAATGCATGACAAAGTTACAGTCCGGACAGGAATGTGTGCATATTATACAAATTATACAGGATTCCAATACCTTCAAACTACTGTAATCTATACAGCTTGGTAAATTGGTAAACAAATTTTTTTACAACTAGACCTATCACTGAAGTAAATGCAATTAATATCTAAAAATCGCAGCCACATTCAATATTTCGATTCATATACATTTGTATTCTGTTAATGCAAGTTTCTATATCATGAAATCCAGAATAAAATCAGTGAGCACTCACAAATGAAAGCTGAATATTGAGAAAATAGGTTTAACCTAAACTTTCAGTATTTCTTACATCCCTTTATTATAACTCTTCACAAGAATAATAATGGCTGGAACTGTCTGCATTTTGGCATTTAAGGGTGAAAATAATGATTAAATGTAACAAAGGGGAATAATTAAAAAATTAGGCAAGACAGAGTTATGGTTCTTGGGCACTGCACTTTCCCTCACTGTATTAAGTTTCAAGTAATTCCCTCAAGTACTTTTATAGTTATGCTCGGACAAGAAAAATTAAGAAAATGCAACAAAGGGGAATAATTAAACAAGAGGGCCAAGATGGCCCTATATCGCTCACCTTGGTACAAGTCCACTTGCCTGGTGGAAGATCACTAGATAATGTCATATACCAAATAAGTTTTCCTATATACGCCTTTGTAAAACAAATGATCCCCCCCCGGGCAAGGTCAATTTTGACCCCAGGGGCATAATTTGAACAAACTTTAAAGAGGTCTACTAGGCAATGCTACATGCCAAATATCTAAGCTCTAGGCCTTGTGGTTTCAGAGAAGAAGATTTTTTAACTTTTCCTATATATTCCTATGCACAACTAAGTGACCCCCTGTGCGGGGTCAATTTTGACCCGGGGGTCATAATTTGAACAATATTGGTAGAGGTCCACTAGCCAATGCTACATGCCAAATATCTTAGCTCTAGGCCTTGTGGTTTCAGAGAAGAAGATTTTTAAAGTTTTTCCTATTTGTTGCCATAGCAACCAGAGTTCTGCATGGAATGGAATTCTTTGAACAGTTTTGGTAGAGCTTCATGCAAGGAACCTTCCTTCATAGTTTTATCAACATTGGCCTAGAGGTTTCAGAGGAGATGTCATTTGAATCAAAATGTTGACGGACGACGGACAATCATCGATCAGAAAAGCTCACCCTGGCGTAGCCTGGTGAGCTAAAAATTTAGGCAAGGTCAAGTTATGGTTCTTGGGCACTGCACTGCCTCTCAATGTCCTCTATCTGTGTGTAAAGTTTCAAGCAATTCCCTCAGTACTTTAAGAGTTATGCTCTGGACAAAAGTGTGCCGGAAGGACCAATGTAAATTACTATATCCCCTCCACCAAGATGAGGGGATAATAAACCTAAGCCTAGATAAATTTCAAAGAAGTCAAGTCTACAATAAAAGGTTTGAAAGTGGCTAAGCTCTAACAATAGGTAAAAACTACCTTCCAAGTGTTCTTGAACCTGCAGCACAAAAATGACAAAACTCTGGTATACATACCCTCTGTTGACCAACAGCATGAAGTTTTCATGATAAAATATCAGCCCTAGTAGGTAATTACACGAGGGGTTAATAAAATGTTTAGCAGGTTCAGTTATACCTTGGTAGATATGCTAAGAAAACACCATTAATTTTAATTCATAGTAAGCAAAGATAATGATTACTTTAAGAAGACCCCTTTTTTAATGTAAATGCCAAGTGGACAATATGAAACACTCGAGTGATTTTCAATGGGACTAAGCTGTTAGATGGTGAAAAAATAGAGGTATACCGTAAATCTTCAAATTAAGAAGCCAAAGGATTATTTAATGAGGTGGTACTGATAAAAATGTAATTATGGATCAAACTAAGACGAAAGAACCATTTTTGTCACATAAGAACTAAAAACTATTTTTCCCAATGATTTGGCACACCTATTAGAGTCTGGAATTCAAAACTCTATCAGTCTATATACTCAGAAACAGACACTTTGCAGCATTTCAGACACAAGCTAGCAGTTGTGCTTACATAACTGTCCATCATCAAGGAATAAGCATCATCTGCTGTAGTCTTAAACTGATAAAATGCTTGTATCTGTGGAAAAAAGTATTTTTTAGAATTGTGCTGGAATAAGATCAAAAGTGTTTTTATTACAATGTATGTTATATTGCTTGATTTAAAGGGACACTCCCTACAGCTGGCAGATTAGAAGCTCCAGACATAACGTTCTACTGGAACGCAAAATATTTCAAAACACTTTTTTACTGAAAACAACTTGAATGTATAGATTAAATTTTTGGGTTAAATAATATTGTAAGGTACCTCGCATCTTAACGCACTGTAACGCCATCTATGGAGGGTTCCCTTATAGTCAAGGAGGCCGATGTTAGCCAGTAAAATGCGTGTAGGCCCTCACGGTGGATAACCCATATGTATGTGTAGTCACGCCCTATGACCTCACACACAAACGTGTAGACGCTCTAATGGAAAGCATCAGCTTCTGCAGATAAGCACCCACGGCTGCTGTTTGGAACCCAAGTATCTTGTCAGGATAAGGTATGCGCACAAGTATCAGCATCACAAGTGAAACATAGCCTCACTAAGATTCCATACAAAAACGCAACGACATGTGTGGTTATAGCGCCTTTAATACCTCAGTAGGACTCCGCCTATGTAATGGGATCATCTTTACATCATATTACTGTCAAGTTTAACACATTCTATACTTGTTGAAAATATGTCTTATTCCAGAATAACGCTTTGGAAAAGCAATCATATGGTAGTTTAACATGTTCACATTACTGTAGTGTTTCTAAACACAGAGTATTGTCAGAAATAGAGTAATTTCACTGAAGTTGTACCTTTCTATTAAGTTCAGTAATGTTCTGCTAGATGTGAATATTATTGAAGTTTTTATTTCTAGTTACTTTTCCTATTACTATGTAATAGCTGCTAATGCAGAAAGAAGCATTTTCGAGATGCCAGCAGGTATGGTATGGTATATTAGGGTTTTATCGTTGGTACCAGTTTCCCATATGACCAACACCCCCAGAAGAGTTTAGTTATTTTAGGTTTTCGGGGGATAGTGCAAGATACAGAAAGCGTCCCAATTCCAGAGACACCCCTGGTTCTTTATCATGCCAGGTTTTCACCCATACATGGGACCTCGGTTTTTAAGTCTCATCCGAAAGACTGTTAGTAATTTTAGTTGATCAGCCCTGGGAATCGAACCCACAACCCTGAGATTACAAGTCTCGTGCTCTACCTATTGAGCTATCCGGGTTGACAATTGCCAGCAGGTTTGATTTGATTTGATGAGAATTTTATCAAGGTCCGTCCAAAAGAGCATGTATGTTAGCTTAATATTGGGATGAGACCCTGGCATGTCTCCTGTCATGCCTAAAAGACAGAATTTTGACGCCAAAAAATAGGAGAAATTTACCTGACTGCAATTTCCAGCCAGTATAGCCAAAGGTTGAATTTGATTGGTTGCCAAAGAGTAGGCCAGTCACGGCGACCAATGAGATCTAAGTGTGACTGACCTAGTTTGTATGTCTGGATCGTGGTAGCCTAACAGTTTTAGAGAATTTTGGTACTAGATGGTATATTTGTTTGTTTTGTTAACGTAAAAATCCCCTTTAATAAATGGTTGTCCTATTTTTACTTTGCTTAGCTTTTAGTGATGATAAAAAATTTTAATCGTCCTGAATGAGAGAATAAAATGCTGTCCGAAAGATGCTTTTACTTATTTTAACAAGTTAAAAGTATGCATGAAAGTTTGACCTATTT
The DNA here is from genome assembly GCA_022818135.1 of Saxidomus purpurata. Classification (NCBI taxonomy): domain Eukaryota; kingdom Metazoa; phylum Mollusca; class Bivalvia; order Venerida; family Veneridae; genus Saxidomus; species Saxidomus purpurata. The sequence goes on from JAFMSR010001695.1 coordinate 6,381, forward strand.
TCCTACTCTGAAATTTTGAAGATATAAAAACCACTTAAAAGCCAAATAAGCCAGCAACTGCAGCAAGCCTGACATTACATTGTCAGAGGTGTGACCAAAAAAGTGGTCGTCGACGATGTTGTAGATCTAGTAGTTGCAGCGTTGATTGCCTATCACACAGCAGTCGTCACTGTCACATAGGTCTTCCTTGTTCTGGAATGCGAACGAAATCACCATCGTCGTAGCCCGTCGTAGCGATGCATTGTGACATACATCGTGAAGTTTGACGTTTTTTGAGAGAGAGATTGAATTTGAATGTATCGCGTAGTCAAATATGTCATAAAAGAAAAAATTCTTACAAAGACAAATAACAATTTAGCCACTTTGCTAAAAATAAACAATAATTTATGGATAGATGAAAATAGTGGCAGTATTTACTTACAATTGTTATAAAATGTACTCTAAATGATGCAATTATTATTGAAATGTTAATCTGATTATTTACATTTTGGTTTCAAGATTTGCCAGCAGGTTTGATTTGATTTGATTTGATGAGAATTTTATCAAGGTCCGTCCAAAAGAGCACTTATGTTAGCTTGATATTTGGATGAGACCCCGGCATGTCTCCCGTCATGCCTAAAAAGTAAAATTTTGAAGCCAGAAAATAGGAGAAATTTACCTGACTGCAATTTCCAGCCAGTATAGCCAAAGGTTGTATTTGATTGGTTACCAAATAGTAGGCCAATCACGGTGACCAATGAGATCTAAGTGTGATTGACCTAGTTTGTATGTCTGGATCGTGGTAGCCTAACAGTTTTTAGAAAATTTTGATACTAGATGTTATATGTGTTTGTTTTGTAAAGTAAAAATCCCCTTTAATAAAGTGTTGTCCTATTTTTATTTTGCTTAGCTTTTTGTGATGATAAAAAATTTAATTGTCCTGAATGATAGAATAAAATGTTGTCCGAAAAGATGGTTTTACTTATTTGAACAAGTTAAAAAGTATGCATGAAAGTTTGACTTATGTTTCTACTCTGAAATTTTGAAAATATAAAAACCCTTTAAAACCCAACTAAGCCAGCAACCGCACAGGCTACTTGTTAAATTTACTTCTTTAATTATAATGGTGTACAATAGAAAATTATAAAGAGACTTGTACTAGTTGGTTGTTTACTACCGGAGCTAGAAGCAAAAATCGGAGCCAGGAGAGACAAAAATGATTAACCAATCAGCAGGGTGCTAATGGCCGCCAGTTCGGTCTACTACTGTTGAAAAAGCACAGTCATTAATGTAATTATTTGAATCATTTGTATCATAAATTAGATAAAATGCCAAAATTTGTCTTTAAATATATGAATGTTGCTGTAGATCATGAGTTCGTAAAATAGAAATTTTATTAAAATTTTGTGGAATTTTGGTGAGAAATTCTTTTTAATTGTTTCAGAAGGAAATTTTAATTTTAATCTGTTAATCTGTTTTATTTTTTACTTATAAATAATAAAAGAAGTAAGTGTAGATCATGATTTGCATGATCGGCGATTCGGTCCTCGGACAGATGCTGGTGAACTACTATTCCTGATCCTGGTTGACTAACCAGTACTTTTCACATCTTCTTTGTTGTGAGTGATTGGGTTTTTCGTGCCTGAGTAAGATTGTTCTTAATGTAGTTTTGATCTTATATTACACATCTTTATTGGTTCGAAAATATAATTGCGAAAGTTAGATATGCTTTTCAAGATTAACATTGCTGTTCGTACTACATGACCTGACCTACTTGTTGGTTTTGGGTGACCTACTGCAACTTTTAGTGCGCACGAACCGGATGGAGTTATAACAGGTGCGCGTTTGGCTTTTTTGGATCCGGCTATTTTTTGACAGTAGATTACTGCTTCCATTTAGGAAATAAGTAGTGTTTTATGCATTTTCTGCAGTGTCTGGGGTATCTAGTTATAGGATCAATCACTGTTTTTGGTTAGTTATGACTTTTTATATGGGCATTAAGTATGCATTTTCTTGTTTAAGCAGTCATTAATTGTGATTATTTCTATTTTCTACGTTTTTCCAGTCATTGTCCTGGTGATTATTTTGGACATTTATTAGTTGTATGTTTGTTTTTGTAATCACCAGGGGTTTGTATATGCGTGGGTTATAATGGTATGTCGCCACAGACACTATTTTTTCCTATGTAGGTATCAAATTTCTTACTCAGACACTAGAACCGCTGAAAAGTAAAAATTTGTTAATTTCACATATTTCTATAAAATGACTAATAACTATCTAATCTACTGAGCTTCCGTCACATGTCAAGATGTCGGCTTTATACCGGGTTTGTCACGTGGTAGGTATTTGTAGTAATTATTCTATACATGTGTTTTTTATATATTTAGATAGAGAAAAAAGGATTTTTTGTCGATTTTGTTTAAATAAAGCTTTTTTCTTACGGTTTTTTGTGTTATATCTTTGGTCCTTGTTATTCTAAATATAATTTGGTCGAAATATAAACTGTCAATGTTTTGTATCCTTTATAAATTGTCTTTTATGCTACAAAATTTTGGAAAATCGCGGAATAAATTATCTGTAATAAAATTGTCTAATGTTTTCAATCTTTTCTATTTTCATTTCAAATCTTTACTAAATCGTGCTTTATAGTTATGGCTAGGGTGTTGGGTAGCCCTTATCTAGTTCTAAAGTTTTTTGTTATAAAATTTTCATGTTTTCCGGAGGTATATGAATTCAGTGTTTTAGATATGTGTTTTGTCTCAAAGATTCACCTGAGGTGGGGGTTTGATGTCCTTGACCTTTCTGTACCGGAAGCTCATTCTTGTTAACATATATACATGTATAATAAAGTATACTAAACTACTTAAAGATAAATTACAGGACACCCCTGGTTTACAGAGAGTGTGTTAGGGGTTTCTTAGTGTGGAAATATTTGTTTTATGTCACTAAAATGCGATACTGGCTTGCCTATTCTAATCTAATCTACGAAATAACATATCTACAATCTATAATAGACTTGCCATATCTACCCCTATGTACTTTTATCAAATATAGAGTTGTGTGAGTTGTGTGCTGTGTTCTGTATATAGGGTCATAGAGCTCAGGGCTAGCACCATGCTTCCGCGCACCATGCTCCTGCAGAGTCCAAGTACCGTTTTTCCCCCATTGCGAGTTACGCATTATTTCGTTAAGGTGGGAGTCCCAAATAAAGGGTAAGATACGGTTTTTAGTCGATCTACACTTGCGCAGTCCGTGTATTACATCATACTTCCCCTTGGTCTTTTGGTACGACCGTGTGGGTGTGTGGGTTCGAGTGATTGCCGGGCGGCATTAACACTCCGTAAAAGTCACCTATGACGTTTGTGTTTTCAGTAGTGTGTGTTTGTTCTGGTGTTTTGCCGAGCAGTCCATTATGTAATCGGTCCTAATCTATATTTTTTCATTGTATCCTATATTTTTGATAAATTCGAATACGGCCAGGCGAATATCTTGTGCTATTTCTTTTGGTGGATCTAACAGAGTTTTTTCCGTAATAGTTATTAGTTCTAATTTCAAAAGTTTTGTTTCAAATATTTTCCTTTCTTCCGAATATAATGGGCAGTGAAACATTAGATGGCCAAAATTTTCTATTTCGTTACAGTGTTGGCAGTTTTTGTCTTCTATGTATCGGTCCCCTTTAAGATAGCTACTTTTTAGTTTAAGTCTAGTATACATTGTGTCTATTTTTCTATCATGATGGTACGTTTGTAATTTGCTAGGCGGTTTAATATTAGTTTCTATGTTATGTGTTGAGCAGTAAGTTTCCCATTGCTGTAGATATTTTTGTTTTACTTTATCTTTTATGATGCTGTAGACTTCCGGGCACGCTGAGCTTAATATGAATTTCTGTACCGGAAGTGCTGCCGTATTTTGCTTTGTCGTCTGCTAATTCATTTCCGTTTATGCCCACATGACTTGGTACCCACATTAACTGAATTTCGTCCCCTCTATGTTTTATATCTGTGATTGTTTTTAGTATATTAAAGATCATTTCTTGTCTGTGAGATTGTCCTGATTTTATTGCCATTAAGGAACTAAGACTATCACTAATAATGACTGATTTTGTAATATGATTTTCTTTACAGTAAGTTATCGCATAATCTATTGCTGCTAATTCGCATGTAAATATTGAAACTTGATGTTGAAGCTTTAAACTCTTGTTGTGTAAGATTGTTCCGTCTTCTCCTATAACTACTATGCCCGCCCCTGCTATTTGTTTTGACGGGTCCTTACTTCCATCTGTATAAATTTGGGTAAAGTCTCTAAAGTGCCGAATAATGTTTAGATTTGCAATAATTTTGTTTCTTTCAGCGTTTTCAGATTTGTTAATTTTTCCTACTAGATCTAAATTGATCTCAGGCATTTCAATATTGATTAGTTGTTCATAGCACGGTTCTTGAATTTGGGTATCGCCTAGGCCGTATTCTGTAATTAGAGTTCTGATGTGTTGTGTGTAAGGTTTCTTTAAATTTTTGTTACTTTTGATTTTGTAAAAATATGCCGGGTGATCGCATATATCGTCATTGATAGGTAAGTTTGGGCCCAGTCTGGAGCTTCTGGCCCAATATTTTAGTGCTTGAAGTTCTCTCTGTAAAGGTAGTGGGATCATTGCTGTTTCGGTATGTAATGGGAGAGTAGAGGTATGCCTCGGACATCCTATTATGGTTTTTAGTGCCCTATTTTGTATTCTTTGAACCTTTTTTAGTTGTGATTCTTTTGCGGAGGCGTATACTATGCTGCCATAATTGATTTTGCTAAGGATGAGGGCCTTGTAAATGTTTAGAAGACATTTTTTGTCTGTACCCCAAGATTTTCCCTTTACTGCTCTTATGATATTTAGATCTTTAAGACATCTTTTTGTCATATGTTCTATATGCATTTTCCATGATAGAGTTTTGTCAAAATACATTCCCAAAAATTTTGCGTGTTCATTATATGTGAGGTTCGTACCACATAACGTTAATTTCGGAAAGTTGTTGGCTCTTTCCGGAGGTTTTACGGACGGTCTATGTATTAATAACACTTGAGTTTTTGCTGGGTTAATTATGAAGCCCCAGGATTTGCTCCATTTTTCTATTGTATTCAAAACAGTTTGTGCTTTTTTTACTGCCTGTACCGGACTTAATGATGTTAGCCATGTGGCGGAGTCGTCTACAAATTGAGATATTTTAGCATTTATAGTAGGGTTTTCTCTGTTTAATTCGTTGATTTGTGTTTCAAAGGTATTCATCATGAGGCTAAAAATTATGGGGGACAGAACCGCTCCCTGGGGGCACCCATTTACTGTTTCCACTACCTCTGAGAGAGCTCCATTGTATTTTACCTTAATCTGTCTGTTTTGTAGAAAGCACCTTAACCATTTTATCATTCGTCCTTGTATTCCGGAGTTTTGGAGTTGCAATAGTGCTCCTCCGTTCCACATTTTATCGAAAGCATTACTAAGATCTAAAAATATAGCTATAAGATATTTATGTTCTGCCTGTGCGATTTTGCCATCTGATTCTAATCGTGTAATATTGTCATCACATGAATGATGTGATCTGCATCCTGATTGGTATTTAGACATTATATTGTTTTTTTCCAAATATGCGCATAGTCTGGGTTTTATCATTTTTTGCATTAATTTTGTAAATGTTGATGTTAGAGAAATTGGTCTATAAGAGGCGGGTTCATTTTTGTCTTTATTAGGTTTTAGTAATGGAATGATAACTGCATGGTTCCAGCTTTCTGGCGTGGTGCCCTCTACCCATGATTGATTAAAAATTTGTAAGAGTGTATTTCTGCTTTCCTGTGGTAATTTTTTAAGTATTTTGTAATGTATCAGGTCTTCTCCCGGCGCACCGTCCTTGCAGTTCGACAAAGCTTTATTAAATTCAAATATAGTAAATTTTTGATTGTATTCTTGGGAGTTGTCATTATTTCTATTATTAATATGTTCATTAACTGCTCTGTTAATAATTATTTTGTTTACCAGAAAGTCTCTAGTGTATCCTTTATTGGCGCTGTGCGGAAGCACAGTGCCAGTATTGAATAGGTTTTAATTTTGTACCATGGGGTTGCATAATCGAATAGGGAGCAGCCAACATTATTATTGTAATTAAAATATATGTATTATGTTTGAACAAACTCCCTATAATGAATAAATAAACAGTATTAACTGATTACAAACAATACTATACCAGATGCATACGTCTTCGACCGTTAATTCAAAACTTTTGACATATTCATAGGATATTTAATAACTTTTCCACAAACTTGAAGGTTACGGTTTTTTTATTGCTTTGTTTACGGACCCTACGGCCAGATTCATCAAAGTTCAGAAAAAACGTCTCGATAGTTGTTTTGCTAACTCTAAACATTTTGAAGTTTAAATACATATGTTGTCAACGTGAATAATTAATGAAAACCCATTTTAATTACTACAAACTAAAGTAAAATGTAGGCATTATAAATAAGACCGTTCACCTAACTATGCGATACATGGGGTCTGAATGAAAGTTATGTAAAGCATCGCTAACAACTGACCAATAGTAAAGACAAAATTAATCACGTGGGTTTCGTCTGCGTCGAAAAGCGTCTACTGACCAGGAGCTGTAGCCTTGTTTAATGGGCGTCATCGTACCATTATACGTAAGGTTGTTTTATGATTCGTTCATTTTTTGGTTAAACTGTAGTAGATGTGGTTTTTTACTTATTATGATAACAGTTACAAATAATATAATGTATTCGGTTTTTCCCGTTGATAGGTTGTTTACTGATATTCTAAAATGATTCTGATTCCTTTAAATCATGTTTCAAAAACATGCACAGCGCCTTTGATGCTTTGCATCAAAATTTGTCTTGTTACTACTGGCTTCAGCATATTGTTGGACTAATGCGTTAGCTTTTTCTTTTGGCTCAGTAATAATATCTTGTCCTATTTTAAATACTGGATTGCTTTTTGGTACTCTGCCTTTTACTTTGTTTACAAAATTCCAAACTTCTTTAGATGAGGTATTGCTTGTTATAGTTGAGCAGAAATTGCGCCAACTGTCTTGCTTTGCTTTTTTAATTATTCTTACTGCTCTTGCCCGGGCCATTTTAAATAGAATGAGAGTTATGGGAGTTTTTTCCCTTTTGTGAATTTTACGTCTAATTTCTCTACTTCGTATGGCTTCGTGGCATGCCTGTGTCCACCATACCTTTTTGATTCTAGTTTTTACAATTTTTGGTTTTGATTTTGGAATTGTTTTTTCTAAAATAATATTGAGTTTATCTAAGAATTCTTTGAAATTTTGTTCAACTGTTTGTTCTTTTATCTTATAATTCAATTCTGTCATGCATAAATGATGAAATTCCATCCACTGGGCAGTGGATGCCATGTCTATGAGCCATTTTTCACTTATAATAGCATTTTCAAACCTTATTGGTGTTTCTATTATTGTTATTACAGGTAGATGGTCACTATTGAAGCTATTGTCGACTACAAGGAACGTTGCCCTGGGGTGCAGACCTGAGGAGACTATAGATAGATCCAGGGCTGAGTCTATCTGGTTTGCCTGCTCGGCGAGACGGGTGCATTGGCCATCATTGATGCAATTGAGATCTGTTTCATTCATGAAGTCTATCAGATCCTCTGCCCCAGCATCGCGCCTAAAATCATTTTCTGGGTTCCAAAGTGGATGTTTTAAGTTAAAGTCTCCTACTATTACATTAGACTGTCCTAAGTTTTTGAAGCTATTTCTAAAAACATTTATGTTGTTGTTATCTTTACTGTTTGTGTAGTAATTATAAATCGAAATGTTACTATCTTTGCCAATGATCTCTATTGCAATGTTTTGATTAATAGTATTATAATCTGTTTGTTTCGTTAAGTATGAAAGTCCGTTGCGGACATATATGCATAATCCCCCTGAGGCGGGGGTTTCTTTGTTGTAAAACATAACAGGTTTTTGATAATCCTTGAATTTGAAAGGATTATGTTTTTCTGCTAAATGAGTTTCTTGTAAACAAATTACATCTATAGGTTCTTTTTGGTCAATTAAAAAATTTTGCAATTCATTACATTTACTGTATGATTCGGATCTCATACCCCGAATATTCCATGATATGATGCTGAGGCAGGGTCTGATGCATTCAGTATTTACCTCAGCTGTATTGTAATCCATTAAAGAATTATTCGGAGTTGTTTTTGGTTATTAATGATTAATGACTAATCTATGTTCTGCATATATTGAGTGGACAGTGAATTGTCATTTGTCCATTCGGTCCTGTGTACATGATATGGGGGTGGGGGTGATTTGAATTTGTGATACCCCTTAAATTTGGTATTGTATGTGGCCCCCTTCGGAATCTATAATACATTGGGCCAGTTTGTTGGTTTGTACGGATCCCATAATTCCCTCTCCAATTTGGTTCCCTTTTAATTTGTCTGTGAGGTGGGGGTAGGGGATAAGCACACCTTTCTTGTTTTATTTTAATTATTTCTTGTGTATTTAGTGTTTTTTTGGGTGTTGGGGGTTTTGGGTTATTTAATTTTGGTATTTCTTGGGGATTCTTGATAGTTGGGGTGGGGGGTGACAACTGGGGTAGAGGTTTTATCTTGAGGGGTGTGCTGTTGTTCGGCACATCTTGTCTCATACTCTTTTTTGATTTCATAATTTGCTGTATTTATTTTTTGAACATATTTTTTGTATACAGGGCAGGATTTGCTGGAGCCCCAGTGATTTCCTAAACAATTGTTGCATTTTAATTCAGTAGTTTTGCACAGTCCTATTTCATGGTTGCCAGTACATTTCGGGCATTTAATCTTGTTTCTGCATTGGTTTGTTTTGTGTCCGGGAGCCTGACACTTTCTACATCTAATGTACCCTAGCGTTGTTGGTTTTACTATTAAATTGGTCCCTTTCAGACTTAATGGTAATTCTTCGCATGTAAAAGTTATTATCATTTCATTGGTGATTTCCTTTTTCCCTTTGTGAATAAATTCTTTTTGCCTTATTGTTGCTATGTTTTTGTTGTTTTTAAATAATGTTTGCCTTAATTGTTCAGTGCTCTGATTTTTTGGCACTTCTAATACTCCCATGCTGATTTTTGTTACTTTTGATGTAGGTTTTTTTTTATTTTCTATTTTGATTTCGTGTCTCCCAAACTTGAAATCTTTGATTTTCGTTTCGAAATCTTGTCTGACTTGGAAAAATAAAGCCCCCTTGTTGTTATTCAATTTTCTTATTACATTCCCCTGAATTGTTGTTTTAAATTTTTTTCCATAATTGCTAATTTCTGTGTGCTTAATCCCCCTTGAACCCCCTTAATGACCATATCGATCCATGATTCTTTAATGATTCTTTCTCTCTGTTCATTGGTCTGTTTTTTTGTGGATGGGGGTGATGGGGTGGGGTTTGTTTTAAGATTTTTCGTTTTGGTAGTAATTTTTTCCCCTCCCTCTTCTAAAATCTGAAATTTGTTATTTAATTGGATTGGGGAAGAAATTTTGTTATTTTTCATTTCATTTTTAGGGGTGTCTAATATTTTTATTGGGGTGGATGTATTTCCCCCATTTTTGTTATTGTTTTGATTTGGACTATTTATGATTATTGGGGATGTTTTTGCCCCCCCTTTGCTGAGACTGTTGTTTTTTTTATTTTTTGGTGAATCTATCACTATTGGGGATGGTTGTGACCCCCCTTCTATCCTAGTAATTTGTTTTTTAGGGGTGTCCTGATTTTTTGTTGTTTTTTAACTAATACATTTGTAAAATTAAACGAGACTTACCTTCGCAGAAGGGAAGGTGAAGTTTAGTTGTAATTTCATCGACCACAAACTCCCTAAGGGGTCACACAGAGAGATAACGCAGCGTGTAGCTAAGCTCACCAGTCTTTAGAGAACAGTCAAGATGTCGCAACATCCTGATTACATATTTTTGAAAGTCATGATATGGGTGGGATAAGGGTGGGTGTGTGACCCCTTAGGGAGTTTGTGGTCGATGAAATTACAACTAAACTTCACCTTCCCTTCTGCGAAGGTAAGTCTCGTTTAATTTTACAATTTCATCTCCCACATAACTCCCTAATGGGCCTCACAGAGATTTTAGAGATGAGTTTCAAAAATAATATAGCATTAACTATAAAAACAGTTTATTGAAAATAACTATGATATGTCTTTAGTATAAACTGTACATTCAGTTAATTTTTAAAAGTTTGTACTGTCATTATGATACACAATAGTGTTTACATATAGTTTACATATTGTTTAGGATAGCATCCTGAAAAGAGCTGTTGCTATTTATTGGCTTATTGTAATAAGTCCCAAAACAATTTGCATTTGACCAACCCGCAGTTTTGATAATTGACTCTAATGGGAGTCCATTAAATCTGGCTTTAGAAGTTGAGGCAGACCGTGTACTATGAGGTCCAAAATCTGCATTAATGCCTGCTTTCAGCATAGACAGTTTTACCCATCTGGAAACTGTACTCTTTGACACTGGTTTATAAGGTTTAATAGTGCTAATCAGCAACTTTTCACCATTTCTTAAAGATTTTGTACGACCCAAATATTCAGACAAAACCTGAACAATACACAATGATCTGTTCTTTGTGTAAGCTTTCAGCTGTATGGCATCAAGATGCTTCCCTGGCTTAGTCTGTTTCAGAATATGATTAGGAAAAATAGTGACTGAAGATTCTGACAATCTTATGTCAGAGATCTCAACTAAATGCAATGTTTGACAACGCTGTGCTGTCAACAAGAGAAACAACATACAAAGTTTACATGAAAGCTGTAGCAAAGTTGTGTCACTGAGTGTCTCTAAGTATGATAACACTATGTTTACATCCCAGATGAGTTTATATCTGGGTAAAGCAGGTCTTTCAATAAAGGCACCTTTCATAAACCTTATCATTTCATCACATTTACTGAAATCTATATTGCTGCAAAGTTTCACAAACACACAAATAGAAGATTTAGCGAGGCCTAAAGTTTTGTATTGTATTCCGCCATAAAATAATTTTGATAAAAATTTTAACACTTGATTAATATTGGGTCTAGCTGGATTAATCTGTTCCCCACAGAATTGAATCCATTTTGAAATGTAGCAGTGATACTGTTGTTTTGTGCTTTTCCGCCATGAGTTAAGGATAAGTGTCCTTGCCCTCTTTGGTACACCACGTTGTCTGAGCGCTTCCCTGATATATGAAAAACTCCTAAGTTCATTTTCTTCAGTGGATGCTTTGTTTCTGGTTTGTGCGGAAGATAAAGGCTTTGTTGCACTTTCAATATTTTGAAACAGGTCCCGCAAATTAGGTGTAGTAGACTTGGCCACCAACTCTGAGTTGGCCAAAGTGGAGCTACCAGTATCGCTTCTGTCCCGTCCTCTTCTATTTTCTGTAACACTCTTGCTATTAGACTGAAAGGTGGAAAAATATAGAAAAGTTCATTTGACCAGGTTAGCGTGAAAGCATCAATAGCCATTGCATCTGGTTCTGGCCTGCGTGAAACATACTGATCAAGTTTGTGGTTAATTCTAGACGCAAATAAGTCTACAGACATTCTGGGATAAGTCCTGTGTAGTTGAACAAAAAGGTCACTATCAAGAGCCCATTCCCCATCATCATTAATTTTTCTAGACTGTTCATCTGCCTCACAATTATCTTTCCCGGGTATGTGGGCAGCACTTAAGTGAATATTCCTTTCTATGCACCAGAACCAAATGTCCCGAGCTATTTGATCTAAGTCTGATTTTCTGCCCCCAAATTTGCTTATGTAAGAACAGCTAGTTGTGTTGTCCATAAAAATTCTCACATGTGTATTGCAAATGTGTTTGCAAAAAGACATCAAAGTTAACTGGCAAGCTTTAAGTTCAAGCACATTTATATGGAGATTCTGTTCCGTATCTGACCATAGTCCCCCAGTACGAATGTCATTGGTTTGATCATGTGCCCCCCAACCTTTTTTCGAGGCATCTGAAAACAGTACCAATTGAGGTTTACCATGTGAAATTTGTTTGGAACAAGTACCTACAGACTTAACCCACCATTCCATGATTGGTGTAACTGATTGGGGAACACTCACAAAGCTGTTGTAATTGCCGTAATGTTTCTTAAGTTCAAGCTCCCTTATTTTCTCTAATGGCTTATAATATAAAGGACCATATTCAACACCTGGCTCTGATGCCACTAGTTTCCCTATTAGCATAGAAAATGATCTGATTGTGCACCGTTTAAGCCAAATAAAATCTTTGCAAATGTTGATAATGTCTTGGCACCTTTCAGGTGTTAACCTTACTGTCATTGTTTTTGAACACAGTAGGAATCCAAGGAACACAATATTTTGACTGGGCTGTAACACAGATTTACTAGGGTGCACGGTTAAACCTAATGAATCCATAAGAGACACAGTGTCATTAATGTTATCAAGGCACTTGCTATAAGTTGATCCTTGCAGACAACTGTCATCAAGAAATGCTGAACTTATGTGGCCTCTAGAACGTAAGTCGGCAAAGACAGGTTTTAGAATCTTTGTAAAGACTCTTGGTGAAGTTGTCAAGCCCATAACTAAAGCTGTAAATTGATACTTTTGGTTACCGAAATGAAATCTGAAGTATTTCCTGTCTGGTTTATGTATTGGAATGGAATAAAATGCTTCCGATAAATCTACCGAGCCAAAATAACAGTCCCGCCTCATGGCATTTATTGCGGAATGTAAAGTTTCCATTTTAAAATGAATTTTTTCCATGTGATTTTCATTGAAAGGCTTTAAATTCAAAATAATTCGTACTTTACCATTCTTTTTAGGTCTAATGAAAATGTTTGAGATGTATTCGTTTTTATCTGATGAGTCCACTTTTTCTATTATTTTGCATGCCAAAAATCGGTCTAACTCTGTTCTAATTTTTTCAAATTCATCTGACGAGAACTGCAAAGGTTTTGGAACTGTAGTTTGTTTTGGTTTATCACTTAGTTCAACATGGTATCCACAAACTGTCTGTAGAATCCACTTATCATTGGTTATTTTGTACCAATTACTTAGGAAGAGTCTGGTTTTGCCAGCTATAAAATTGTTAGGTGTGTTGTTTAATTTAATGGTACCTACATTGTTTACTTCTTCCCTTGATAACTCTTGAACGGCCCTTTCCTTTGATGTGTCTTTTGGTTGAAGTTCTGACGGTTGTTTTGATGCTGAGTTGGTGGGAAGTTTCGTTGGCTGTACTTGTTGTAATGTTGGTTTGGGTTGTGGTTGACCTTCCCCCCTTTTTTCCCTAAAAAGGCGCCTGCGTAGCTGTGAGGCGAAACTTTGGCCCATCCAGTTTTTTCAGTGTGTCTTGAAGGTTGTCCCCAAACAGGTTTGTTGCGCTGGCTGGCAAGTCACAAGCTGATCTGTATTGTGGCTTTATTTCCTTCTTAATTCTCTCCCCTCTAGTACTGGTAGTCTGCTTAAGTAATAGACACAAAATTTTGAATGTGTCCATCACATGCCCTTGCGTTTTTTGTATAGAATCGTTGTTCTTTATGGACTCCAATGCCCGTATTGTCGGGATAAGAGCGAGGTTCAACGATGCCATCGTTTTTTGGAGCATGAAATCGTGAGTTTTCACCCCCGATTTCAGCTGCCTCCATAGCAGTTCATCGACCTTTGGCACTTGCAGATTTTCTATGTTAGATGGCCTCTTATACTTCTGCTTGTATTGATTAAGAGTCTCTTCATCTTTCTTTGGGTTTCCTCCTCTAAGAGCCATCTCTGCAATCCTCGCCAGCTGTTCTTCCACCGGACTATCCGTCTCTTCCTTTCCCTGGAAAAATTGTTCCAGCTGATCAAATTCGTCGTTCAAGTCGTTGTCATCCTCCCTATTGTTCAAATAGGAAAGTAGGGGGTCATCCTCATCTTCGCCATGCCTATCTGTTTCTCCATCATCCTCACTGTCACTACTTGGACAGGGGGTGGTCGCATTGCCCGCCGGGATTTCGACCATGTCATCATCTCCGAGAGAAATTAATCTCTTCTTCGTGCTAGACGGGCACGACTTGTCTGTCGACGCCCGTTTCTTTAGCGACGTTACGTCTTTCCGAATTTCGGTAACTGCTTCTGCTAATGTCTTAATGTTCTTGGTAGCTCTACCAAATTCGTGAATTTGCTTTTCGAGTGACTGCACTACGGCATCAAATTTGCCACTCGTGTTTACTTCCGCCGTACGCGCATGCGCATGGCCTTCACTGCCGCCATTTCCGCCCTGGCCGTCTGCCAAATTCATGTCTGAAATTAAGACCAAAAACCCACGTGTTACAATTTTTCATGATATTTCATATCGGTTCTTCACAAGGATTTAATAATATGACATTTTTATGATATTTCATATCGTTTAAGCCTTCGAATTCATTATGATCTTTCATAACGTTCGGCGAAGCCGGAAATTGACGTGGTACACGTGGTCATGGAATCAGGATTTATTATATTAACGATCCCTGATGGAATACACTATTCCGTATGAATTTTAACATGCCTGCCTTAAAATTCTGTATCGACAACCATCAACAGTGTTCATAAGATGTTTGCCATTTCATGGCTATAACTTGTCATTTCATGACTTTGTTTTTTCCACTTCATGGATTCAATTTTGTCATTTCATGACTGGGGAACTTTCAGTTCCGATCCATATTCAATTTATTTCCGTCTAATGACGAAAGATAATTACTCGAGGACCCATTTAAACCCATTTAAATACGACGTAGCCGATTTCGGAACGATCGTGACAAATATCAATTGATCGAACAGAAACAATTTCTGAAAGAACAATGGCCGATCATTTCCGGCCGTTTTTGACCGGAATGTTTTATAAAATACCCAAAAAGATAAGACACTCACCTCTGAAATATATCCAAAGTATTGATCTAGAATCAAATGTAACAGTAATGTAATATCTTAAATGTTGAAAATATGCGTAAATTACGAGATTTTTATAGATTTTTTCTGGAAAATTTCCCTTATGACTGATAAGCCCAAGCTATAGCCTCGTTCTGGTGAGCTTAGCTACACGCTGCGTTATCTCTCTGTGAGGCCCATTAGGGAGTTATGTGGGAGATGAAAATTCATTTTCTAGTCTACTAACTATTCTAAAATATACATCTTCATCTACTTTTGTGAAGTTGCAGAGGTAATTTTTTGATGAATTTATTTCTCTGTCTTGAGTTTGCTCTACTTGAGAATCAATATTTTCAATCAGTGTTATTATTGGCACCCTATTGATTGTCTCATTTTTGACACTTGTTTGAGTCTCTGCTGTGCGCTTATTGTCATTGGCACTTTTAACATTACATTGATTTTCAGTTTGTATTTCTGCTGACACTCTATCCTTTGTTTCTGTGACACCTACACTACTTGAATTATTCACAGTTTGATTTTCTTTGTTTGTAGTGCTCTTATTGCCACTGACACTTGGTGCCACCCTATCTTTTGTTTCTGTGACACCTACACTACTTGGATTATTTACAGTTTGAGTTTCTTTGTTTATAGTGCTCTTATTGTCACTGGCACTTGGTGTCATCTTCTTTGTTCTAACTATTTCTTCTACTCTGTCTTTCATTGTTTTCGTTACTGCAGTCCCTACTCTACTCATTAGTATTTCTTGGAGTGTCAGGTTTAGTTCACGCCATGAAAATCTCTCTGAGATCATGTGTGACCTGTCACCTGCTATTTTGTTGACTAACTTAACTGTTGTACTCTGTTGTGCCCTACGGGCTACTGTACTTTTCCTTTTATTTGCTCTTACTGCTTTAACTGCAGATACCTTTGCCTTTGACGCCAATTGTTTTATGCCACTCATTATTCTTTTTGATTTATTCTTTAAAAAATGTCGAAAAAGAAAATTGTTTATTTTTGTTTTAACTTATAACCAAACACTTAAATATTATGTTTATGAATTTTGAAAGAGTTCATTTACTTAATAAACAAATAATGTTTGCCGAAAGATGACGTTACGTTATGATCGACCTGTCCTGAATTTTGAGCACTTTTGTTTTTGATGCCTATTTCCTTAAATATCTTTTTTAATCAGATACTTATATTGCTGAAATTTTGACTGAAGGTACTTATGTTATAGTTCTACTGGATTTATTAATCCTAAATGTTTTAGTTATGAAAATTAAGTTGTTATCAGCTTTCAGGCTAGCCCTACCCCAATTCTGATTTCCTGTACCCAGCCTAAATTTTACTTTTCTCACCTCAGTTTCTTGTCGTATTACCCTTTTACCTTATATATAGTAAATATCACGTAGTTTCACGTATTTCTGGCGCTTTATTGGCCGTGCAGCCCTTAAATCACCAGATTCACGCTGTTTTTAATGCTATAATGCAATACTTGTTACTGTTATCTATGATATCAGCAAAAAGTATGAAGTTTACCAAAAAAACCCTTATTTGTTAGTTCTAACCTATTTAATCTTACCCCCTCTGTGATCTTTTACCCTTACTTGTCCCGATTAAATCCTATCCTATCCTATCCTATCTGTCCTGTAGCTGATAACACTTAACACTTATAAAATACACTTCTAATTCCTTAAAGGCACTTTGTCAAACCCGAAGGCTTTTAATACTTGAGCATTTCCTGGCGCAAAGACAATATTTGAGGCTCTTTCAAGAGAAGCGTGCGACCAGTTCAGCAGTCAAGAGCAAAGGGATGATTTGCCAGCAGGTTTGTAATTGTGCTTATTGGGTCCACCATCCTCGTTCGAGGCATAGTCGGTACGACCCGTTTGCCAGCAGGCTGTTTCTGCTCTGTATTTATACACTTCTGAGATGTACCATGTGATTGTCTTGTCCAATCAAAATGCTAGTTTAACAGTGACTATGTGATTAGTCCCTAAACAAATTCAATTATTGAACAGTTCTACTTATAGCTCATGGGGAGCTCAAAGCTGTTTTCTTAATTAAATTCATCAAGCTACATTCTGCACTAAAAATAGTGACATAATATAAGAAACTCATAAATGGCGCCCTGCCTTTTCAGCATAATGTAGGAATACAAGACAAAAATCCCACTATTCTTATGTGGAAACATAAAAGTAGTTACATAATGAATACAAAACAATACAGTAAACAGCCTAACAACGGTACCTGAAGGGATTCTTTCTTAATATTTTTACATGAATAATGTACTCTGAAAATTTCAAGTAGAAAAACTCAAGAATCACAAATGGCCACCATCATTTTTGACGGAAAAAGTAGTTCTCATCTTCCTGACATAAATAAACTTATGAATGAAACTCAAACAACATTCCCAGATCAGGTTCCCCTATATTGACAATAAACAACCGTCCAGCGAACAGAAATGCAGAGAACACTATCTCTGTTGCTGATAATTTTATACCTCTAACTAACAATAAGAAAGAACATTACACAGTACAGGTGGACTTATTAGTGTTAATTAACAATTGGATTTAAATGCTTTTTATCTTTGACTGTGTCCACCAAGTTAAATGAGACTGCATATAAAAGGTATGTTCAAACATTTTTGCAATTTTATAAAGCACTTTGACTTTTACCTTACAATATTTCCAAATATTCTATTATTTATTCTTATGAAGTTAATTGAATCCACACCTGTTTTTGGGAGTGCCTCTCTAAGAAAAACTAGACCTATCACTAAATGTGATTAATACCCCAAACAGACTGCTTCTTTAGGTATGAGACGCCTAAATACATTTCCATAGACTTACATTATAAGGGTTTCTTACGGTGCTACTACCCGAAACCTCACCGACTGCTGAAATGAACTTATGAAATGAACTTTATTTTGTAGAATCATCCTAGTCCCACATAAAAATAACAAAATTTATACATGTGATCCAATACTATATGCCAGTAATTTGGAGCTCAATGACACCACCCACATTTTTGTGGCAGTTGAAGTGCCCGTCACCGACCAAATATGTCAGTTTTTTCAAATATCAAATATTTTAATTCTAATTTATATCCAGATTTTTCTCTTCATATTTCATTTGTGATCTATCATGCAGCGATTATTTCAAACTAATTTTTCTTGTATGCATCCACTTAGTTTCAGCCAATCAGCAATCAAACACATAGTGTAGGTTCGCATGTTCCCTAGACAAAATAACCTGCTTCCGGTTTTCACCGATTTAGGCGTCTCATACCTAAAGACTGAAACGATTGCTTTTGTATGCACTTACAACTCTTTCAAATAATAAAATAATCATTGCTATACCAAAGTATAGCTTTGATTTAATCTGCATAGCATCACGATGCAGAATATACCTCCATATCGATGACCAGGTCGAGATGATTTTGTGTGCTGCTGCTAAGCTTTGAAATAATTTGTCAAATTGTTTCAAAATCAGTTGTCACATCTGTAGCCAAAAAAGCGTTTTTTTTTTTTATACCACTTTAGAGTAATATTCGTATTTCTGAGACCGAAATTGCAACATGAAATGATGCATATTTAACAAAATTCGTATTTAATGTAATGAAAAACAACAAATTAGCTACAAAACCTGAGCAGATTTTCTCAAAAATTGGGTTTTAAGTCATTTTTGTAATTAAAGCGAGGTAATTCAAAATCTATATTGCCCTTCCCTATGCGTTCCGGGATATTTTGTCAAATTTTGTGGTAAGAATTACGTCAATTTTTGTTAAATTACAATGCTAGCACTGTTTTCACGCAATTTCATGGCGACTAGATCTATATAACACATTTTAATTACAACAGTATACTTTTTTGGTATGTTTTCAGCTCTAGAATCATAAGGTGACAAAAATCATTTACTAAAACAGTAGCCAGTTAGCTGATATTTACCCATCTAGTTATTTTAAGATTCAGTTGCAGGTCTAAATAACACAATTTCATTAATAAAATCACAGTACGTACTAAAATCC
>JAFMSR010001696.1:0-25240 GCA_022818135.1 Saxidomus purpurata
TCATAGATCTGACATTTCATAACTGTCACACTATCAACTATCTCATGGATCTGACATTTCTCAACTGTCCCACTAACAACTTCTAATAGATCTGACATTTCATTTGTCACACTATCAACTATCTCATAGATCAATGACATTTCATAACTGTCACACTACCAATTGTCTCATAGATCTCACATTTCAAATCTGTCACACCAATTATTGTCTCATAGATCTGACATTTCGTAACTGTCACACAAACAATTGTCTCATAGATCTCACATTTCATGTCTGTCACACCATAAACTGTCTCACTGATCTGACATTTCATAACTGTCACACCAATAATTGTCTCATAGATCTGACTTTTCATATCTGTCACACCATAAACTGTCTCACTGATCTGACATTTCATAACTGTCACACAAACAATTGTCTCATAGATCTGACATTTCATAACTGTCACACCAATAATTGTCTCATAGATCTCACATTTCATAACTGTCACACTACCAATTTGTCTCATAGATCTGACATTTCATATCTGTCACACCATAAAATGTCTCACTGATCTGACATTTCATAACTGTCGCACAAACAATTGTCTCATAGATCTGACATTTCATAACTGTCACACCAATAATTGTCTCATAGATCTCACATTTTATAACTGTCACACTACCAATTGTCTCATAGATCTGACATTTCATATCTGTCACACCATAAACTGTCTCACTGATCTGACATTTCATAACTGTCACACCAATAATTGTCTCATAGATCTGACATTTCATAACTGTCACACTATCAACTATCTCATAGATCTGACATTTCATAACTGTCACACTAACAACTGTCTCATAGATCTGACATTTCAAATCTGTCACACCATAAACTGTCTCATAGATCTGACATCTCATAACTGTCACGTAAACAATTGTCTCATAGATCTGACATTTCATATCTGTCACACCATAAACTGTCTCACTGATCTGACATTTCATAACTGTCACACCAATAATTGTCTCAGAGATCTCACATTTCATAACTGTCACACTACCAATTGTCTCATAGATCTGACATTTCATAACTGTCACACTAACAACTGTCTCATAGATCTGACATTTCAAATTTGTGACACCATAAACTGTCTCACTGATCTGACATTTCATAACTGTCACACCAATAATTGTCTCAGAGATCTCACATTTCATAACTGTCACACCATAAACTGTCTCATAGATCTGACATTTCATAACTGTCATACCAACAATTATCTCAAAGATCTGACATTTCATAACTGTAACACCAATTATTGTCTCATAGATCTGACATTTCATAACTGTCACACTTACAACTGTCTCATAGATCTTACATCTCATAACTGTCACACTAACAGCTGTCTCATAGATCTGACATTTCATATCTGTCACACCAATAACTGTCTCATAGATCTGACATTTCATAACTTTCACACTAACAATAGTCTCATAGAACTGACATTTCATAACTTTCACACTAACAATAGTCTCATAGAACTGACATTTCATAACTGTCACAATAACAACTGTCTCATAGATCTGACATTTCATAACTGTCAGACTAACAACTGTTTCATAGATCTGACATTTCATATCTGTCACACTAACAACTGTCTCATAGATCTGACATTTCATAACTATCACACTAACAACTGTCTCATAGATCTGACATTTCATATCTGTCACACCAATAATTGTCTCATAGAACTGACATTTCATAACTGTCACACTAACAACTGTCTCATAGATCTGACATTTCATAACTGTCACACTAACAGCTGTCTCATAGATCTGACATTTCATAACTATCACACTAACAACTGTCTCATAGAACTGACATTTCATATCTGTCACACTAACAACTGTCTCATAGATGTGACATTTCATATCTGTCACACCAATAATTGTCTCATAGATCTGACATTTCATAACTGTCACACTAACAACTGTCTCATAGAACTGACATTTCATATCTGTCACACCAATAACTGTCTCATAGATCTGACATTTCATAACTATCACACTAACAACTGTCTCATAGAACTGACATTTCATATCTGTCACACTAACAACTGTCTCATAGATGTGACATTTCATATCTGTCACACCAATAATTGTCTCATAGATCTGACATTTCATAACTGTCACACTAACAACTGTCTCATAGAACTGACATTTCATATCTGTCACACCAATAACTGTCTCATAGATCTGACATTTCATAACTATCACACTAACAACTGTCTCATAGAACTGACATTTCATATCTGTCACACTAACAACTGTCTCATAGATCTGACATTTCATAACTATCACACTAAGAACTGTCTCATAGATCTGACATTTCATATCTGTCACACCAATAATTGTCTCATAGAACTGACATTTCATAACTGTCACACTAACAACTGTCTCATAGATCTGACATTTCATAACTGTCACACTAACAACTGTCTCATAGATCTGACATTTCATAACTATCACACTAACAACTGTCTCATAGAACTGACATTTCATATCTGTCACACTAACAACTGTCTCATAGATCTGACATTTCATAACTATCACACTAAGAACTGTCTCATAGATCTGACATTTCATATCTGTCACACCAATAATTGTCTCATAGAACTGACATTTCATAACTGTCACACTAACAACTGTCTCATAGATCTGACATTTCATAACTGTCACACTAACAACTGTCTCATAGATCTGACATTTCATAACTATCACACTAACAACTGTCTCATAGAACTGACATTTCATATCTGTCACACTAACAACTGTCTCATAGATCTGACATTTCATAACTGTCACACTAACAACTGTCTCATAGATCTGACATTTCATAACTGTCACACTAACAACTGTCTCATAGATCTGACATTTCATAACTATCACACTAACAACTGTCTCATAGATCTGACATTTCATATCTGTCACACCAATAATTGTCTCATAGAACTGACATTTCATAACTGTCACACTAACAACTGTCTCATAGATCTGACATTTCATAACTGTCACACTAACAACTGTCTCATAGATCTGACATTTCATAACTGTCACACTAACAACTGTCTCATAGATCTGACATTTCATAACTGTCACACTAACAACTGTTTCATAGATCTGATATTTCATAACTGTCACACTAACAACTGTCTCATAGATCTGACATTTCATAACTGTCACACTAACAACTGTCTCATAGATCTGACATTTCATAACTGTCACACTAACAACTGTCTCATAGATCTGACATTTCATAACTGTCACACTAACAACTTTCTCATAGATATGACATTTCATATCTGTCACACCAATAATTGTCTCATAGAACTGACATTTCATAATTGTCACACTAACAACTGTGTCATAGATCTGACATTTCATATCTGTCACACCAATAATTGTCTCATAGATCTGACATTTCATAACTGTCACACTAACAACTGTCTCATAGATCTGACATTTCATAACTGTCACACTAACAACTGTTTCATAGATCTGACATTTCATAACTGTCACACTAACAACTGTCTCATAGATCTGACATTTCGTATCTGTCACACCAACAACTGTCTCATAGATCTGACATTTCATATCTGTCACACAATAAACTTTCTCATAGATCTGACATTTCATAACTGTCACACTAACATCTGTTTCATAGATCTGACATTTCATATCTGTCACACCAATAATTGTCTCATAGAACTGACATTTCATAACTATGACACTAACAACTGTCTCATAGATCTGACATTTCATAACTGTCACACTAACAACTGTCTCATAGATCTGACATTTCATAACCGTCACACTAACAACTGTCTCATAGATCTGACATTTCATAACTGTCACACTAACAACTGTCTCATAGATCTGACATTTCATAACTATCACACTAACAACTGTCTCATAGATCTGACATTTCATAACTATCACACTAACAACTGTCTCATAGATCTGACATTTCATAACTGTCACACGAACTGTCTCATAGTCAAAAACTAGGTCACAGGGTCAAATCATAGAAAAAACCTTGTGTATACCTATAATAGTATTTTTTTACAATTTAAAAGACCCAAAAATAACATTGCCCCAACCCTACCTAGAATTTTGGGGACCGTTGCCCTTATCTCAGATTTTATTGGACCTGGGGCAGTCTGCACTTGTGCTTGCACATGTCAGTGAAATGACTTTAGAAGGCAAACAACTCTAAAAGTATCCGCCTGTAAAAATGGTTTGCCTTGGAAATAGTGAGATTACCTAGATATCATGCTGGCTGTTTATAATTCTCTTTTCATTTTTTTTCTTGGCTAATTATGAAATGTTTTGCACGAAATGCAGGTAGAAAATTTCCACTACTCAGACACGAAATGTGTAAATGACTTTAGCTAGAAAATTCTACCTACCGTGTAAATATAATGACTTAAAAGATAAGTAATACCTAATCTTTTGTTAAGATTGAATTAGAAATAGAGGATATGTTTCTGTGTTGGAAAATCTCATAAAAACTATTTTCAAAACTGGTTGTGAACACTGCCACGAAATCATTGCAAAAAGTGCTACAGGAAGCTGAAGCAAATGATAACACCTTGCATTTGGCAATGAATCTAAAAGGCAGAATATAATGAAAGTGAATATAAATAATGTGGGGTCTAATTTTTACATGTATGACTAATCAGATCCCTGCATTTCAGGATTGTGTTTTGTCAATATGTAAAAGAATGAAGGAGATTGATTTTATATTGTTCTGTTTTTCAGAAATTTTCGTCACAAGTGGCACTGTATTCTACAAGGAAAGCAGGTGTAAGTGGACTATATTCTTTGTTTTCTCTTTCTTTGTAGTTGTTTCTTTCAATCTTTCTTTGCTTCAATAATGTGCTATATGTAAGAACTAAAATTTACTCAATAAAAGATATGTATGTCTTCAGAATTCATGATAATGGAAAAATTGCCGGTCAAGATAAATTTTCAAATTGTCAGACTGATTCCTGTGAGAAAAAGTTAATATAAATTTTACTGACAGAGCATGAACAGTTTTCTCACATTTCATAAAATTGATGGAATGTCCGAATGTTTATATACAGGATAAATGCAAATAGCTGAAATATTGTCAAAAGGTTGTTGAACAAAGAGTTGTAAATAAAACATGTAAAAATGGAAATATCTACACATTATACATGTATTTATCAATACTACTGTTGCAGGACGTTGTAAAAGATGTGAAGCAAATCAGAAATATTGGTATCTCGGCTCACATTGATTCAGGAAAGACAACTCTCACAGAAAGATTGCTGTTTTACACGGGGCAAGTGGATGAAATGCATGAGGTAAGTTCGATCACACTCATTTCATACAGGGGTTACAAGTAACAAAAGTTACTTAGGTTATGACCTCATTTGCCCAGATATCTTAAGGAAGAACATTTGAAATCTGTGATAGCGACCAATGCCATATGTCAATGCATCTGTTTGACTAAAATTTCCTGGTTAAAAAAAATAGATATCTGTTTCAACTTGCAGCTTTTATACATGTGTATGTGTAGGTCATTTGAAATTTTCAAAATTCATGAAACAATGAACTAAATTGTATCGCATGGATCATTATGAATAATTACTGACACATGTATAAAGGAAAGGCTTAAGAAACATGTTGATACAATGAAGCTGGAAATTTGATTTTGGGAAGCAAAATTTCACAGAAGCTAGTCTGACGCATTAGACAGGTAGTATTTATGTACTGTTACAGTATGTTGTATTTTGTGCTCTGTAGCTCTTGAAGTGAAAATTTCTGTTAAATTTAGGTTATTTCACTGTTAATATGGTTAACATGAAAAAATAGTTTCTGTGAATGTGTTTGCAGGTGAAAGGTAAAGACCAGGTTGGTGCAAAGATGGATTTTATGGAACTCGAACGTCAAAGGGGGATAACTATACAGTCGGCTGCAACCTACGTCATGTGGAAAAATGCAAATATCAATATAATTGATACCCCAGGTACATGTGCACTTAATATATCAAAATTTTGTAGCTGCAAATCATGCAGTTGACATGACACCAATGATGCGATAACCTCACCTCTTTGTTGATGTTAGAGTTCATGTATTTATAACAAAGGAATCCATTCAAACCTATTCCACATGCATTTATTTGTCGTAGGTATAAAAGTGGAATTTTGATCGATATTGAAGTTTTATTTTAAGCGAAAACTGTATACATGTGTAATAATACTGTAAAGTGCCTGTATTGAAACCACACTTTGGGCCAGTAAAAGTGGTCTATTTAATGAATAGGACTTATTAATTAGCAAGACGTTTTTCCTATGAAATTTGGCATTTGGTTCTGAAATACCTGGTCTTAATATAGAGGGCAGTCTTAATATCCAATATCGGGTAGTCTTACTAGCGGAACTTTACTTGAAGATGGATAATTATGTGTATGCAACTTTGATTTCTCTTCAGGGCATGTTGATTTCACAATAGAAGTAGAAAGAGCGCTGAGGGTATTGGATGGTGCAGTTCTTGTATTGTGTGGAGTGGGTGGGGTACAGAGTCAGACATTAACTGTAAACAGACAAATGAAGCGCTATAGTGTGCCATGTATAGCTTTCATTAACAAATTAGACAGAGGGGGCGCAAATCCTCTCCGAATTTTACAGCAGCTAAGAACAAAGTTGAACCACAATGCAGCATTTCTACAATTGCCCATTGGTTTAGAGGACAATCATGAAGGAGTGGTAGATCTGATCAAGATGAAGGCAATTTACTTCAGAGAACCTTACGGTGCAAATATTGTTGAAGAGGAAATTCCAGATTATCTAAAAGACATGGCTGTAGAGAGAAGGCAAGAACTTGTAGGTAGGGACAACTCCATGCTCTTGAAGTCTTTTTGCGCACTTGTGTATTGACCGATACCATAGCAGATGCCAGAGTTACCACTGCCTCTTGTCAATTTCACCAAATTTCAAGTTTTACGACTTAGTTAATTTAAAAATATCTCAAGAGATACATTAATTTTCACATTAGATTTAGTATTAGAAATCTATCCTTTTCTGAATATTAAATTCGCAAAAAATTCTGTCTGTACACAAGTGGTTTATGAAAAATTTCTGTTATACAATAGTCTATGAGATGATGAGATAGGACTGGTGTGCTATGTTTATCACCTCATAATGAACGTTTTGAAATTGCTAGCAATATTTCAGTAGTTTTCAGAAACCTTTGCTTGATGTAAAATTTGATTAGAAAACATATAATTAAGTGGTTTCTCATCAAAAGATGACAGCTTCCCCTCTTCCCACCCTACTTGGCAGCCATTGGTTGTTTCAGACAAAAGTTGTGTGGCACAAACCTATGATTTGTAAAAACATTGTTGGTTAATTCAGTGCGGTTGCTACTAAACACAAACCAAACTTTGTGCTATGAGCAAGATTTTATTATATTTGAACTAAAGAAGCATTAGCGATTACCGTACTAAGTTTAAAGGTTTATAATTGGAATTTGGCCATGTAATAGATTTGTTTGAAACTTTAACATCTGAGCATTTACACTTATTTATGTTCACTTAGCGCTTAATTCAAGTAAGATTTTCACTGGATGTATTTTTAAAATTTGATTTCCCTATCCTGGTTGCCCAACCAAGATAGAGTTATTTTATCATAAGTAAAAATTTGATACACATACTTTGCCTGCAGAAAGATATAAATATAAGACCTATTATATCATATTTGTGAAATATTTGCATTAAATATTATATATTTAGATGGAATTCATTAGAAATTCAAGATTGAAAAGGTATTATTACCTCCCTTAACCTATCTTGGGTGCACCCAAGATAGGTTGGAAATAAATCAATTCAGAAGCTACACATAGGTTTAAAACTTGCATTTTGGTTCAGAATGTTAAGATATTTGTAAATCTATCCAATTCAAATGTAATAGTAGAAATTATATTGAAATAAAAAAGAAATACTCTCGTTTTAAATACTTTCATATTAAAGGGGAGTAATAACAAAATTTCATAAAAGTTAATAAAATGTAAATTTCTGATAGGGATCTAACTCAATGTAATGGGTCTTTTTGTTCATTAAATTAATCTCTAACAGAATAAACAAAAAGTAAAAATTGTCATAAAATGTTGCTTAAAAGTAATTGACCACCTTTTAAGATTGCCTTTTGTACTGTGTATAATACAGCCAATAAACTGGGCATGAAAACGTACAAAGTTTATTTTCTCTTTAATAATACAGCATGCATGATGTTTATTTTCTCTTTATTACGACAGAGTGTGTAGCAAATGCAGACGAAACTTTAGGAGAGATGTTTTTAGAGGAAAAAGAGCCTACAAACCAAGACATTATGGTGAGTATTCCTTTACTTATTTTGAGATTTTCCAGTTTTCTATTTATTCACAAGTTTTTAAATTTGTGAGCAAGCACTATTTTTAAATTATATACTATCATTATTTGTTTGCTATTTTAGAGAGTTTTCTGAATTTGCTAAGTACTTCATTCACGATAATAGGTGAAATTTCATTCTCCAAAATCAGTGAAAATATAAACCTTGCTAAGAAAATGACTTTTACAGTATACAGACTATGCATACAAAACGTATTTGTATATTGTTTTTTTTTTCCATTTCCAGGCTGCCATAAGGAGGGCTACCCTAAAGAGAGAATTCACTCCTGTAATGATGGGCACTGCTTTAAAAAATAGGGGAGTTCAGCCCCTTCTGGATGGAATTCTAGATTATCTGCCAAACCCTTCAGAAGTCACAAATTACTGTTTAGATGGTAGTTCTGGGTAAGCTATTTCCTGTTATAAATTTTACAAAATCGTCCTATATGTTGGCCCCTTTTTTTAATCTTTACCTTGTGAAATGTCCAAAGTCAACTTGTCATTTTTCGAACAAGACAGAACCATCGATATTGTCCATACAGCTGATGAAAATAAATAGACTGAAAACTGTAAATTGAGTAATTTTCGCGTTACATAAATTTCGCGATTTGTGAGCAGTCAGACTATTTTAAATTTGCGAAAGGAGTATTCTGTAGTAGTCAATCATTTCACAAGATTTTTAAATTAGCAAAGTGGAAAGTTAGGGGAAATAGCGAAAACTAATTCATCATGGATATTATCTAATTCACAGTAGCAAATAGTGATATGATTGCAAAATGTTGTCAGATATTTATTTGGACTGATGGCAAAGGCTGAATCATTTACGGCGAGCAGGGTGTAGAGTAATCATGTTTCTTCTAGTTTTTGGTCGGTGCTTTTCTAAGAGAGTAAAAATAATTTGCTGATAAGCTAACGTGAATTCAGTAGTGCCAGAGCTGGGAACAAGCAAAGAGAATATGTCAGAAGTTAATGAACTGAAGATTCATCATATTTATACAAAAAAGGTATTTTTAAAAAATAAAATTATTGTTTTAAGAATTTCGTCTAATTTTCAGTGAAGAAGTGAAAACTGCAATGGATCCAGACAGAAATGCAGATAACCCTTTCATAGGACTGGCGTTTAAACTAGAGGTGAGTTGTACATGTAGTTTTTAGGTTAATTATCTTAGCAAAACAATGTTTCAAAGGAGAGATGGCAGGACATTGTCATGTCACTTAATGCTGTAAGCATAATGAAATTAACTTGGTTGAAAATTAGGGCCAATGTTGAAAATTAGGGCCAAAAATTAGGGTCAAAGGTTGAAAATTAGGGCCAAAGGTTGAAAATTAGGGCCAAAGTTTGAAATTTAGGGCAAGAAGGTCCAACAATAAGTAAATAAAAAG
Source organism: Saxidomus purpurata (assembly GCA_022818135.1). Classification (NCBI taxonomy): domain Eukaryota; kingdom Metazoa; phylum Mollusca; class Bivalvia; order Venerida; family Veneridae; genus Saxidomus; species Saxidomus purpurata. Next base: position 9,814 of record JAFMSR010001696.1, read on the forward strand.
TCCCACATTCAGGACAAAAATTACCGTGTTTCTGTGAAAAGTGTTTAAGACTTGAATTAGGATAAAGCCTTACAGCACTGTGTGTATATCTGAGGTCAATTGTTGTGATTGTTTGGTCTTATTTGAATTTGTAGGCCGGAAAATTTGGACAGTTAACATACATGCGTGTCTACCAGGGAGGTATTCAGAAAGGTACCACAATATTCAACACCAGAACCGGCAAGAAAATACGAGTGGCAAGACTTGTCAGAATGCATGCTGATGAAATGCAGGTAGGTAAAAGAAGGGATAGAAACTTTAAGGGAGTTCAGAATCATAGGTCCTATGGAGGTTGAAAGGGAATGGGTGGTAGAGAATTTCGTGGATTTGGTGAAGCTAGTGAGAATAACTTGCAAGTAGATTGAAGAAAAATGTGGGAATTCACATATTAAGTGGTAACAAAAAATCATGTAGTGAGGTGGAAGCCACCGCTTGAGTTATTGTCAGCGGTAATCAAAATATAACAGTACAGTTTAAAGTGCATCTGCAAAAGTGATAGCTTAAGAAAGAAATGTGTATGATTATGTTATATACGCAGTTATACAGAATATATCAGAAATAGAATGTTATATTGTTATCATAAACACATACAAGTTTTGAAGACTTTCGAATGGTTAAATTACAGTAGCTAGATCAGGTCTTAACTATTTGTCCCGCGGTTGACCTGATAAAAAGTGAAACTTATGGAACAAATTTCCATGGTCATGATGAGTACAGGTGTTAAGGTGTTAAAACCAAAGCATACAAAACATGTTTGGATTTTACTTTCAGGATGTCAATGAAGCATATGCAGGTGATATATGTGCCTTGTTTGGTATGGAATGTGCCAGTGGAGACACTTTTGTTACCAAGGGAAATATGAACTTATCTATGGTTAGTACACAGTTATAACAGTATTTACACTTTAATAGGGACATTTAGGGTTCAATTTCTATGTGATGGTTCATTGATTCACAATAGGTATTAGAATATTTTTAAATTCATGGTCATCTTTTTTCAGTGGACAAGTCACATGCTGTACATTTGGTTATTTCAGCATCATTTTTAAAGATTTTACGATTATGATTTTGATACTGTTTTTTGTGCACAAAAATAAAGGTTGAATTTAGGTAAATACATGTTCTTACAGATTACATGTAAATGGCTTTGTTTGGCACATTTTTTAAAGTGACATTATGCGCATCTTACTGCACATAGTGTATTTTTGGTGACAGTTTTATAAAAGCAATTTTTGGTTGCTGTTCATTTAAATGTGTTAAATTAATGATTATGCCGCATTAGTATTTGAAGTTGGTGCTTTAGATATAAAAAAATCAGACTGATAAAATGATAGTTGATTGTGTCGTTGTTGATGTTGGTAGAGATTTCGGCAGTGGAAGGGAAGCAACTCCTGCATGCAGTTGTTCTTTTCTTAAATTGACTCTCCCAGTCGAATAAGAAAATCAATATTTGGAAAGTTATTATTTCATACTGGTAGCGTGAAGAGTTTGGTGTATTGGGTTAAAAGCTATTATTTCCTCTACGCTTTTGTACACACACCATATTCACTTTAAAAGAAAAAAATTATTATACTGTTTTAGATAATATATTGATCCAAAGTCTGAGCATGAAAGTATGTCAAGCACAAAACAAGTTTCATATTAATTTCATGAATCAGGAGACCTGATTTAATCTTTACCCCGCATTTGGCTTTTGACACCAGCATATTTACTCTTTAAGAACTGAATCAAACTACCAATATTTAAGAAATGATAAATGTGTCCCTGTATGTTATTATTGATTAACAAACAGGTACTAGTTCAGATGCGTATTTATTGAATACAAGTGCATAGCTGTATGTTAATTGACGATAAAGTACAGGGATGCGTTTATTATTTCAATTCTTACATGATATTGTCTTTGAAAAATACTCTGAACTATGTTCAATGCGTAGAAACATTTCATTGTAACTTACATTCACAGTATGTGATTGGATTTGTGTGTCATTTCCCGCATGAGTTGCCAGTGGAAAACAGTGTGAATTAACAGTTACCGGTATTAATGTGTGACCTAGTTCCTTCTTTGCATCTATAAGAAAATATTGTACATGTGTATACATTTTTCATGCAGGAATCTATGTTTGTGCCAGAACCTGTGATCTCGCTGTCTATCAAACCATCAAAGAATGACATGGTAGAAAACTTCTCTAAAGGTGGGTGCTGTTTGTCAAACTTGTTATTCTTAATATATGAGTACTGAAAAATCTCCTAATTCATGAGAAAAAAAGTTTTCATGTTGAACTGTATGTTTTGTAAGCTAAGACTTGTAGTTTCTATACCTCCACAAAGTTGGAGGAATGATCACATAGTTGATCTAGTCAATCTGTCCGTCTGACTGTTCTGAAAATCATGCGGGTAGAGGTTAAGGTGTTTGTCATTCATCTCAGAGGTTGCAGGTTCAAGCTCCACTGGGGGTAATGACCGTACAGCCTCATATGACACCAGTACTGGTTTTCAAGAAAGCAGGCTTGAGAGTGACTTGAATAGCTTCAAGCTATCTTCACAATCGAGCTGAAATAAAATAGTTAAATATAAACATAAAAAATCTTAGAGTTGACCCACACTTCACACAATTTGAGAGGATTTGCCTCCAACATTCACAGCTGAACAGAAAAAAACTTTAAAAATCTTGTTTTTTGAAAGCCTAGAGCTGAGATTTTTGGCATTTAGCATTGTCTAGTTGACCTATACTAAGATTTTTCAAACCATGACCCCTTGGTCAAAATTGAACCTAAAATTCCTATGACTGACCTTTAATATGACTTTTTGACCTACTGTTTGTTTTAAAGTGCAATGATACTCAGGTGAGCGATATAAGACCATCATGACCCTCTTGTTATATATCATAAGCTGATTATATCATAAGCTGATTGTATGTTTAAACAGGTATAGGAAGATTCACCAAAGAAGATCCCACATTCAGAGTTCACTGGGATGATGATATAAAGGAAACCATAGCATCTGGCATGGGAGAATTACACCTTGATATCTATGCCCAGGTAAGAAACAGCAGAATTGTACCTTGCTTTCAAAACCATGGTAAAAATTCAAGTGATTGGATGAATCATGGAAGGCTAATTGTATACACATACTGTAAACTGGGTGATTTTTGTGCTACGAAAATTTCACGATTTGTGAGCAGACGGACTATTCACAAAATTCTAAATTCCTGAAAGGAGAATTCTCTAATAATAAATCTATGTGAAAGGGAATCTTTGGTTAACTTTTAAAAATTTAGTGACGTGGAAAATTTGCGAAAATTAAATCATCCCAAATATTAATCAATTTAATGTAAAACATTGATTAAATATGTTTACTTTGTGTGTCACAGTGATAAAGCAAGTACCATACTCAGCAGCATCGTGGTACATATATGTAATAGATAGAGTACTGTTTGCGAGAATAATTTCATTATTTCAAGGAGGTGTAGCCTTCTGAGAAATGACATACATATTCAAGTCAACAGAACTCTATCTATTTTGTTTGATATTTGCTGTGTTGTTCTCTATTGTAAATAGATCATGTTACATGTTGTAGATAAGTCCTCATACACAGTGCAAACTATCAAAAATACAGTACATTGTTTCCTATAGATACATGCAGTGGCCATAATACAATACACCTTACAGAAAAATTGATAGTCGAAATTGGAAAGTTTTCAACACTGTTAAAGCTATGTAGGCAATTTTTACTCCAATTGATACATATTTGTATAAGTAATAGAAATAAATGAAATGCCTTAATCTGAATCTTTTCAGAGGCTTGAAAGAGAATACAACTGTAAAGTTATAATGGGAAAACCTAGGGTAGCGTTTAGAGAATGTCTGTTGAACCCGATAGAGTAAGTAAAATTGATATATCTTTACTGTGTAATATACGAGCAATCAGTGCATGTCTCATGCTCTATAACTGTGGTGACAGCTCGAGGGTTGCCCGCAAAACTGTTGTAACTACATTTTTTATCAAAAATGACATTTTTCAGTTTTCTTACGTATTTTTTTGAAACGCATAATCTGATTTAATAGCCAGATTGATACCTTTATTTTTCATGAAGTTATTTATTATTTGCATAAAGTTGTATCTCAGATTGTCTAAAATGCTCCCTGCAAGACTGTAGTAACTTGACTTACTACTGTCTTGCAGAGAAATTTACATGAAAATATTTTGCAAAAAAAACTGCAAAACAGTGGTAACTGGAATTACTACAGTTTTGTATGATCAACTCTACCTGAAAACAAGGTAGTATACACTGCACAACTGTTGTAACTCATTTTGCAGTGTTAAATATACAAATGTACATAGAAAACAGGTATTGCTTTGCTGCAATATGATAGTAACTGAATTTATGTTGACAAAAGGCTGCTACAAATAGATAAATAAATCATCTTATGCTAAAAATGGAAAGAGTACAAAAAAGTAGACATAATCTGGAAATAGACTTTTTCAATGTGAATGCATATAACCAGTACTTTAATTTATGAATCTAAATAAATTCTAAACCATTTCCTACTGATCAAAATTCAACTTGAAGCAGTCCATTTTTAAATTTTGATGGCATATCATCATCCCCAACTATTTTAACCATCGTGTATTGGAAAACCGACATGCGTTTTTACAAAGAGTAAAGAAGGATATTATTAAATAACTCGTCATAACTTTCTTTCTGTTTAACATAAAAAATTTGTCATTATCACAAATGTTAGTTTAATTTGTCTGCCATTTCATGAATATTTTTTTGTCAATCTAAAGTATTAAATCAATGGTCCTTTTTACGTTTAAAAACCATTACCGACCGTTTTTACGGGCATTGAATTATAGTGGAAACGCGAAACAATGCCAGTTTAGGTGCAAATATTGAACTTTAATTCAAATTTTCACCTTTTTGCTAAAATAACAGAACAAATGTCACTATTACGATGTCTCGATATTTCATTTTACTTTTTAGATATATAAAAATAATTATGTTTAATGGATATATTTGCAGTCCTTTTTAAGTTTAACTCAACTAACCTGTTATGTTTAAATAAGAATTTACCGCTTCGGCAGTACTCGGCATTTTTCGTAAGGCACATTCTTTTAACGCCGATACTAATAGTTTGTCACTTAGTATGTTTTTTAAGTTTATTCGCCTGATCAACGTTAATAACTATTTTTCACGAATATTACCAAGGGCATGTTTATAAAACTAATTAACGGATTCGTATCCCAAATACAACTTCATAAAACATATGAATAAAAAATTAAGTACATTGTCGTTGAAAGCATTGAACTTATACAAGTGTTATAATAGTTATGAATTCAAACAAAACCTTGTGACCGGATCGCACCTTGGGTAAGAGGGGTAGGGGTAGTGTCATCAGGGCACAGGTGATATTACTTGTTCAATGTATATTGTCAATTTTCATTAAAATAACGTAAGACTGTTATCAACACGATTGTTACTCTTATTCTTCACACGGTACTTGTAAATGGAATTGAATTACATGTTTCATTAACAGTTATGTAAGTAAAACAAATGCATCATAATAAGGATAAATAGATATAATCATTTAAATTGATATAACAAATTGACAACGATTCAAATGATCTTTACACTTGAATGGGGTTAAAGTGGATCAGTTTTATGACCCTTAATCATTTTACCTATCTATTATCTTGATATTGCCTGCGGGTAAAGTAATTTCCTGTCTTTGTTTCACGGACACGCGTTTGTTGCATACGCAGTGTTGTAAAATATATCGGTCTGTACCCTCTGAAGCTTTTATAAACATTTTACAGTATATAATTTTTTTGATAAGAAGTATTTTTTTACACAAGTTAATTAAATTATATACAGCTGCGGCCGCTGCTATATAAGATTCCAGCATGTCGCATGTATGTATTTATTGTATAGTTTTATCGTTGGTACCGGATAATCCATATTACCAACGCCCCCAGAAGAGTTTTAAAGTTGTTTTAGTTTTCGGGGGAAAGTGCATGATACAGAACGCGTCCCGTTCAAGAGACAGTCCCTCGTTATTTAACATGCCCGATGTACAGCACCAATACATCTCGGTCTTAGGTCTCATCCGTAAGATCATTAGTTTTGTTAATAGAGGTGCGGGGTCGAACTTGCGACCCTTGGATACCAGTCCAGAGCGTTAACCACTAGACCACTGAACCGCTCAAACACGTAGCAGAGTGTCACATACAAGGCTAATACACACCTGTGATTTACTATACATGTTTATAATTAACTACTTTAGTGATGAAATTTAAACTAATGAAGTTATTTAATAATAATAGAGGCATAATCACATACAACATTTCCCCTTTTTAATGATTTTTGCCTTTTTTGAGACTTCATTAATTTTGCATGTTTTGAATTTAAAACCACAACTGTCATTTCATTATAGTAAAACGCGCAAAATGTGCCAGTTTTACTGAAAAGAAAAGCGAAGCGCATACGCTATAACAACTTTTTACGATCCCGAACAGAACAGAATAAAACATTGTGATATCATTTCAATAAAAAAGGAATAATAAAACATGTTCGTTTTTTGTTTTTTGAAACGTGTATATGTATATTTTATTTTTCCAACTGCCGCGCTCGAACACTTCCGAATGATCGACCCGTCTGCTCGGTTATAGTGTTTTATGGCCGGACATTACGTAACATTTATAATGACCCGTAATAAAATACTAAATAAGCTGTATATTGGGTTTTGTTTTATGCTTCATATACCGATTCAAAAGAAAAAATATGTCTATGAAACGAATATATTTTACTGAATTCTAGAACTATACAATGATAATTTATATAACTTTTCATTATATTATATACAAGACCCGTATGTTTTATTAATAATATATTATCATTCACGTAATTTTAAAGTTTGTAAAATGTTTTCTCTTTTTCAATCACTTGGACAGAGACATATTTTATACATGTCTAAATTGAAACAGTGGTTTTCACTATTCTTTGACCCCAGCGCCAATTGATTTCATTTGATAGGAAGGTGAAAATGTCATTTTATGAAGTAGTGTAGAAAGGCAATGTCTTGAAGATCCACTTTTGTTTGCACAATACAGATGCAGTCTAAATTCGCGTATGTTTTGTCTTTTAAAGCTTTCCGAAGAAAGGAATTTGTTTTTAAATTTTGTTTCCTCCTTTAACAGTGTAAATTTTAGTGTGAAAAAATGTATATAAACAAATCATTGATATGTGGCAGACTTTTAAATTAGAAATGACCCAAACTTAGTAAAGGATGACATTTAAAGTTGTCTACATTTAAAAAAAGCATCGTGTCTTTCCCATGCCCCAGTAACAATTGATTTGCCGTGCACGCATGTTCTTGAATTCCATGTCCATCATTAAATTTTTCAGAAGGTATTTGTTGACATGAACAAACAAAATAACGCGCGTGCGAAGAGGTCAGTCGACAATTTAAGTTCTCCAATGAATCATTCAAATATGTCAAGAACAACGAGTGTAACAGCTTTTTGAGTTTCTCGATCTGTTACTATTGTCAACAATTATTATTACTAGTATCACTGGATTCGTATTTTCAACGCACTTCATTTTACATTAGATATGATTTAATTCATTAAATTTTATAAACACGTTTTTAATGATATTGTGCTTCCCACTTGAAACAATTTTATTCATATTTTTTTATTGAAAATAAGGTGATATCGTTCGGTATATAATAGTCAGAAGAAAAAACACAATACCTAAATTTTACCTAAATTAGTAACATTTCAACTTTCACATCTCCCTTAGGCTATAAATAATCTTGGTTAAAAAAACAACGATTTATTGATTTTTCCAGTTTGGCAGGCGCAGTTACACGTGACTGGTTTTATGGCCCCGTAAATCACACACGCTCGCAAATATCGATAAAAGATGGGTAACTCTGTAGACACCGTGATGACACATGAAATTTGACTTAATTCCCTTGATTTTTGTGATATCGGTAGTGGTCATTATAGTTCCCCATGAGGAATGATGTTACAAACTTTTAAGGAATTTGCAGATCAGCTTGAAAAGGATGGACAACATGATCATGACTAAAGTTAATGTGACAAAAACTTTGCCTTTTAACAGTAGTTAGACTTTCTTACTGATAATTTGCATTTCTTATGGTTAAAACAGTCCCCTACAGATTTTAGTGAACCTTTAATTTGCGATTCAGTTTAGTTAAATACAGAGGATTTTTTCTGAGTGTTATCTATGTTACCATTCTCTTCAATGACAAAAAAAATTTCTGAGTGTAAAGTAAACCAGAAGTTTGTAAAGTAATTTTAGTCATCATCCTTTGATTATCCTTATTAGACCACTCATAGCATAATGCAATTTATTTATAAATGTTTTTATTTTCATTTCCACTGCACTGTTTGTTTCTCTGCAATTCATATAAAATTCCAACACAAGAAAATTCTTAAGGCCTAAAAATTGTTTCTTATCATATCACTTCCATCCGTAAAGACCCGTTAACCTAAAGATAAAAAAGTGATGGCATAGAACAAAGTATTTCTTGCTTTAATCAAAACACTGAAAGTTCAAACTCTGATATTGCCATAATGGCTGATGGAAAATTATTTTGTTTGTTTTATTCAAGTTTCATTTGAGAAGGTGAGCTTCAACAGTACATATTTAATGGAAATATTTTCTTTACATTGAATCTTATTGTAACATTTCTTGTCAACAAGAATCACAATGGGAATCAGTGATGAAAAGTGTTGCCAATAGTTTCCCATATCAAAGATGACCTGAACTGAAAGTTTTTCAAATGCATGATAGATTCCATAAAATCACCTTAAATGTGCAAAATAATGTTTTTGACAATGATCAATAGCCCTGACCAGAAATAAATATTCCTAATCACTTTTCAAAATTTATAATTTTTAAGAATACTATGTAACACTTGAATAATTGTGAAATATTTTGGTGTAATTTACAACAATTGTTAGAATACTTAGTCTTGTGATACAATGTCCTGATGGCACTACAGATGTTTTATGAGCTTTTCAGGCCCTTATTCATAATGCACAAATTCTCTTTGAAGTTCTAGGAGCACAGTTACAATTAGTTTATATGTCCTGAAGGAAATGACCTTACTTGTACCAAAAACATTCCTAACTATGCTTTTTAATTTAATAAGAATATGTTAGAAATAGAGCAAGTATTTGCAGAGAATAAGAAATGCTTTGTGGCAACTCTTACTTGTGAAGAAAGAACTTGAATACTGAAGAATGGCAAATGTCAACATTGTTTCAGAGTAAAAAGAACATGGCTCCATCATTGTACTATCAATAAATTTATTTTACTATATCAGTACATGTAATTTCAAAGTGATCCTGGGACTTTAAATAAAGATTTATCTTCCCCGACAGCTAATGAAAGACCTAGATTTTTTGTCTTTGTTTTCATTGTAAAAGTAACTGAAGGAACTTTTAAAATAAACCAGCTTTTCCATGCTTGCCAGTAAAAATTCTAAGAAAGGTATCACAGAATTACTAGAATTCAAAAGACGTAACAATAAAACAGTTACTCCATAAAATTAAAACTGGAGACTCCATGAAAACTTTTAACATTCACATGCAATGCCCTGCATCTTTTTTTTCAAAAATCGTTAAAGATGTTCCTTTAAAACCTACAATACATGTAACATATTTCCCATCATAACCTCCATCAGTAGACAAGAAAAAGTACATGGCTTTTGTCAGCATTATGGCCCTTTTTTGACTTAGAAAATACATATGAGGTAAATATGGGTAAAGGCCAGACTTAAACTATTGAGTTATTGCTGTGAAACTTGGAATACTTGTTTTGCATCATCTGTAGGCAAAAGAAGAGGTAACTCTGACTTACAATTCAGTTAAGTGTTACGTATCAGTCCATTTTTTGAGATATTACTTCAAAATTCGGAATACTTGCAAATGTCACGACCCAACATGTCAGCAAGAGCGGATATCTCTGTCAAGGTTTCTTTTTAATTTATGACCCTTTTCAACTTAGCATCTCGGTTAAGTTTTTCGTATGAGTCCCACTTATTGATATAACTTTTTGAGACATTACTTTGGAAGTTGAAATGATTATATCCCATCATGACACCCTTCTGAAAGCGAGAGTAAGTAACTCTTTTAATGTAAAAATACGAGTATCAAGAGCATTTCATAACTTTTTGAATTTTAAAAATCCTTCAGATAGCAAAAAAGATATAAAAATTCAAAAATTCCTTTCCAGTACACAAGCATAAGCATTGTAAACACAACTGTTATTGCCCACAGCAATCTTATCTAAATTGCTGTGTGACGTCACGGCAGTCTCTCCTATTTTGCTACTTATGGCCCTTGTTTACACGTTGAAAATACACAGATTCTTGTTTTGCTTATCATAAGCACTGAGAAAAGTGCAGCCTTCTGTCTTACAGACAGCTCTTGTTGTCTCGGATAGTTCGTTTTCTTTATATTAAATTAATCTTTATACGACAGAAGTCAAACTGTTATACACTCGGTCAAAGTACTTTATGTAGTTTTAACTTTGGTAATATTAATTTTTCTATGAGTCACATTAAGCATGTGCTGAATGTCTTTAAGCAAATTGTGATAGTTACTTTGAAGGGTAATATCACATTAACTGATGTAAGACCTAAGTTTATGCTGCATTTTTCCTGGGTTTAGAAAAGTTGGGTACGTAATGGCAATACAGGCTTCATAGTAACCACCAAGGAGACCCTTGTTTTTAGTGAAATGTTAGACAATGCTAGCAAATTCTGCTGCAGCAATACGCTTTTTGCAGAATTATCACCCCGCATAAATGGGATCATACTTCTACATGAAATCAGATTCTTGATGATGGTGACAAATTATACACCAAACTTTCCAGTCACATTTATGGTGATTATTTAACAATTGAAAACATCCCTTAAGATTTCTTATTCTTGTGCCTGCTTTGAACATTGAAATAGCATAGGAATAGTCTTGAGGAACACTACTTTTAGTCTCTGGAAACTGGCATTCCTTCTTTGATTACAATTTATATGTTTTTGATTATTGTCACATTAACAGCAAGCATTCTATATAATATACTTGTTTGCTTGTTATGTACAATTGAAGATAACAAGTACAGAGTGTAATATTTTCGGTGAAGTATCATATTGAAATAGAAATAAACTGTATTCATTTAATGCATACAGAAATAATGAATTTAAAGACTATCCCCTTTTGCAATGTTTCTATGTGAGTTAAATATCTATTAATTTTACTGATAGCAAAATACTAATCGCAGACATTAGGTATGAATACCAGTCACTTCCTTGATCTGAAGGTACCGGGTATATAAAATTGTGTTGTCAAATGTAAATTTTTCTAGTAAGTAGTTTTGCCTTTTTGTAGGGTTTCTTATATACATAATGTAATTGTAACTTAAATTAATGGAAAAAGCCAAAATCACCCAGGTATTGGTTAAAATAAGTGTTTTGGCTTGGTCATAGCCTTTAGCATTATATAACAGACTGATTATCAATGTATTTACGTAATAACACAAAACATAAAATGGTTATTTCATATTGTATTGCTCTCTCAAAAAGTATATGTTTTAATGTTAGGTTTGTCTTAACTGGAAGTGTGGAAACTGTTTAACCTTGCTCTGTATACACATATAATTCAGAAACTAAAAATAAAAAAACATTTCAGTAGCCTAAATATAACAGAGCATTTGTTCACCAGTTAATTACTCCAATAAATGATACAAAATCATCACCTTCCAATTTTCTTCAAATTGCAAAAGGCAGTAACTGTTGTACTTTGCATGTCTTACTATATTTTTACTGTTGAAAACTTCCTGCAAGAGAGTTGTAAGTCAAGTTACAACAGTCTTGCAGACAGGATGAATATCTATAGATGAACTAAATAATTCTGCAAAAGAGCAGTAAGTCTAGTTACAACTATATTGCAGTACAAATATACATGTTTAAATCTGAAATGTCCTGCAATACAGCAGTAACTACAATCTTATTAAATAAAACAAGTTATAACAAGTCTAGATAGAAAAATAGAAAATTGTTTTAAAAGTAATGTAATTTCAACACACATGTCCAAAGCATGTTGCCAAAACATTGCTTTCTTTTAAATAAGGAAGTTTTAAGCTTCTCCTGAAAAATTTATAAAAACGCAGTTACAACAGTTTTGCGGGCAACCCTCGAGCTGCTGTATTGACCTGCCAGCCTCATAATACCACAGGCTGTTCATTGCAGCCTCATACTGTAAACATACTTCTTTTTGCGGATTCCATATTTTAGAGAAATTGGCACCTTTTTAAGCCTGGCTAATTCATGTTTACGCTCGTATACGACAAGGAAGACTAAAGATTGTGACACACTCTATGGATTTGTTCGGTATATTGAAAGAGTTCTGGCCTTCTGGTATTCATACAATGTAATTTCTTTGTTCATATGTGAATTGATCCAGCAATAGATATTTTGATTCCATATTATTTTAAAATATCCACCAAAACTAGTATAGTATAGAGCACAAACAATCATAATAACAAGATTTATTCCAAATAAATGCCAATTCCTTCGGACATTTCCGTGATTACTCGTAATTTTCATGGATTTTTGACATGTACACTTATAGGCTGCATACATGGAGACATATGAAAAGCAACTTTATGAATAGGTCAAACTATTTGTTAGATATTACAATTAGGTCTACCTCTTTAACTGTTGTTTATTGCAAACATTTTAATGTGAAACAATAGAAAATTTCATTACACCAGAAGTTAAAAAAGTACCAAAAAGGTTCTGAAAGTCAGTGAAAGTCAGATAATTATGCAAAGAATCACGTTTCTCTACAGGGATTGATTTATGGTTTTCAGCATATGATGTAAAAAACTTTTAAAGTAATGACTTCCTTGTATATTTGTAAAGTGTTTTTTCCCTGTTTGTATCATGTAGATTTGATTATCTTCACAAGAGACAGTCTGGTGGCCGTGGTGAATATGCTAGAGTTATCGGAAAAGTAGAGGTGAGTTGTAAATGAACATTCCAACACCACTAACGATTTTGTCTCTATATACAAAGAGTAGAAAAATCAGGTTTTATTGTGCCATAAAGAATGTGCAAGTTGATATGCTGTCAAAAATGTTTTTAATACTACAGAGGCAAATTTTCTGCCTAATACAGTCAAACCTCTGAATGAAGACCAGTCTGGTTGAAGCCATTAACTGTAATTTTTCTATTGTAGAAACACCTGTGAACAAAGACCATCACTCAGCACAGACCACTTCTACAAGTCAGTGGTCTTTGTTCACAGGTTGGACTGTATTCACAAATCTTTGTACTGTAAATCTTTGTACTGATTTAATTCTTGCTCATATTCAATACTTGGTCCTGTAAGTTCAGAGAATAGGTAAGCTAGGTCATCAAATGTTTGAAAATCATTGTGATCACACTAAATATCACATTTTGGGCCCACCATTTAGGAAAACTGGTCAGTGTTTAAGAGAAATTTGAATAAACTTTTATAGGATTTACGCCTATATCCGACTCCCATCATATCATATCTCTTACCGATCATGGAAGCTTGCTGATGTATGATAGATACTCTCTGTTGAATCAGGTAAGCCATATTGTACTCTCATAGTCCTCTTGTGAACTAAACATGTTTTGTTAAAATACAGCAATAGAACATTTGAAACAGAATTTCGTTTCTTTTGCAGCCTTTGCCAGTGGAAGAAAATACCAAGTTATTATTTAAGGATGAAACAACGGGAACCAATGTGCCAAAGCCTTTTGTACCTTCAGTAGAAACAGTAAGTCTATTACAAAAAAAAAGAGACTGTATATTACTGTTAGCCTATGGAAAGCCTTATGCACAATAATTCCTGAGGGAGAACTTAGTATTTCATTCATGAGCTCAACCCAGAACACAGGATATTCTAAGAACCTAAGATTTATTGTGCAGAACAGTCAAAACTGTTTTCTAAAGTGCACCAAAGAAAGACCTGTGAATAAAGACTACCTAACAACAAGGACCAGTGTAACTAAGGAAGGATAGACTTACTGTTCTGAAATTTATTTCTATGAAAACACGTATTCTGGTTCAAGAACTTTTGTTCTCACTGAAACTAAAGATTGGATTTTGATAATCTATGTTCACCCATCAAAAACCTTGTGATCTCATTTTATACACAGTACATTTGTATATAGCAATTTATACACAGTATTTTGTTACGTGCTGACTTACTTTTGTGTTATGTACATAGACATTTTGTGACCTGTAAACATTGTTCATTGATCTGTACTTCGTGTCATGTAAATTCCATTACAGGGTTTCATAAATGTATGTGAAAAAGGTCCACTGGCTGGAAAGAAGATTTCTGGACTTCTCTTCAGATTACAAGATGGTTAGTATTCTTTTGAACAGATTGATATGCCCTTGAAGGAATATCGGGCATCATATAGAAATCAACTCATCCGTCTGTGCGTCTGTCCCCACTTCTTTGTATTGAGCATAACTGCAAAAAGTATTAACGGGAGTTTCTTGAATTTTCATACAGTGATAGAGCACAATGAGAGGAAGTTCAGTGTACAAGAACCAATACTCTAGCTTGCCTAATTTATTAATTATCCCCTTTTGTTACGTTTTCTTGTCTGGAGCAAAGAATGAAATTCAGATTGCATACATTGAGAGAGGACATTAAAGGGAACTGCAGTGTTCCAAAACTGAACCTCTACCTTGCCTAATTTTTTAATTATCCCCTTTTATTAGCATTTTCATGTATTGCCTATTTATTTTTTTATTATCCCCCTTGATTACATTTTCTTGTGCGGAGAATAAGGCTTAAGGTGAAGAAGGAAATTTGTTAAATTTTCATACAATAGAGGACATTAAAGGAAAGAGCAATGCCGAAGAACCATAACCCTATATTGCCTTATTTGTGAATTATATCCCTTTAGTTCAATATGCAATGATTTTATACCAAACTTTGAATATGGTAATTTTGGCAATGAATAGCAGTGCACAAGAATAATATTCCGGCGTTTGGGTGGGCTATCAAGCCATGATCGTAAATGTTACCCAGTGCCTCTCTTGAAATGAATTGTCTTGCATCTTTGCATGTGACATGAACCCTTCAAATCTTATTCTTTATAAAGACTACATGTATATAGCATTTATTTATAAGCTTTGACAAATGAATATTAACAAATTTATAAGTAAAATATTTGAAATTGTACATAGGTGGACATCATATTGTGGATTCAAGTGACTGGGCCTTCCAGCAAGCTGCACATGGAGCCATGAAATCAAGTAAGTCATAAATTTAAACTACTTTACCTACAGAGCTTAATGTGAAGATGAAG
>JAFMSR010001697.1:0-25223 GCA_022818135.1 Saxidomus purpurata
ACATGTGCTCTTCTAACTTCCGGGCTGTGACGTCATAATACAAATCAGTGCGCGTCTGGTTTAGTAAACATTTCGGTAACACGGATACGACTCTACCACGATTTGAGGTGACTGGAGGATACATAATTTGTAATTATTTACTTGATCATTAATATTAGCTGGGTCCTAATATAACGTTATATTAGGACCGATATTAGACAAGGATCGCAGTAGTACCGTGTTTACCGCTTAGTTGCTCCAGTAATTTGTTTTGAATATACAACATTCGGAACTTTTTAAATGTTAGAGAAAAATAACTTTTCGCATTTACAAATTAACGAACATTTCTCAGTCAGTGGTGTCACACAGCTTGGACTTAATTGATAAGAGTTATTTTGTCATCCTTTGTGACAGGCCATATTTTTCACACCTACCAGGAGTAAAAATGACAAGTGGAAAATAAACATAGACCAGTTACGGCAGAGTTTCACGGAAAAAGATATTTTAATTCCACATTTCAAGGTTCAAATAAGGAATAACTCTATATTTTGGAAACAATTATATTAAAACGCAGTGCGTGATAGTATAGCGGCGATTCGCAATGAAAATACCGCGGCGGCGATGTGTGATTCAATGGATCTAAATGTAACAGGTCGCTTTTACAGGTGTATTGTACCAACAATACAGCATGGAGAAGTTATGACTTATGCAACATGAATTTATAACTGTTAAAATGAAAAGAAACAAGCATATGAAATATATGTACGGCTATCTAGACCAAAAGACCGGCTACCTAGCCACTGCCTTTTGTGAAATGCGACATGCTCATTGCGAAATGCTTTTTGCTTATAGTAACATTTTGTGAAATGCAAAATCTTTCGACATGGATTTTGCAAAAATGCTTCTTGTATGCTTTTGTCGTATAGTTTCGTTTTGAATATTTTTTTTATGTCTCTCGGGTTGCCAGTCCGATTAACATTATCTGTCGGCTTGCCCTTCCGACTTTCGGAAACATTTACTACTAGCTGCCAGTCTGGTTATCTGTATCTTTCCGGTTCCAGTTATTATTCTCCTAATTATCATGAGCCGGTTTGCCATTTCGGTCATTTGATTTTTTGAACATCGCAAATATGTTGCGTTGTTCCATTTCAACAATAAATCGAAAGGCATTGAATGCCGGAACATGATACATTGTATAGCCTGTAGCCGGCACAATTTGAGTAATAAAAATTAACTCTTGGGTTTTATTTTTATGCCCCTGAAGGGAGGCATATTAAAATCGCACCGTCCGTCCGTCTGTGCGTCCCCACTTACAATTCGTGTCCGGACTGTAACTCTGTCATGCATTGAAGGATTTTAAAATAACTTGGCACACATGTCTAAAACATCAAGACGAAGTGTCGCGTGCAAGACCCACATCCCTACCTCAAAGGTCAAGGTCACACTTGGAGTATGAAGGTTACGGAATCCTCTATATATGCACACATTCGTGTCCGGACTGTAACTTTGTCATGCATTGAAGGATTTTAAAATAACTTTGCACAAATGTCTAGCACATCAAGACGACGTGTCGCGTACAAGACCCACGTCCCTAGCTCAAAGGTCAAGGTCATACTTAGAGTTTGAAGGTAATGGATTCCTCTATATATGCATATATGCACACATTCGTGTCCGGACTGTAACTTTGTCATGCATTGAAGGATTTTAAAATAATTTGGCACAAATGTCTAGCACATCAAGACGACGTGTCGCGTACAAGACCCACGTCCCTAGCTCAAATGTCAAGGTCAAACTTAGAGTTTGAAGGTAACGGATTCCTCGATATATGCATATATGCACACATTCGTGTCCGGACTGTAACTTTGTCATGCATTGAAGGATTTTAAAATAACTTGGCACAAATGTCTAGCACATCAAGATGACGTGTCGCGTGCAAGACCCACATCCCTAGCTCAAAGGTCAAGGTCACACTTAGATGGATTTCTCTATATATGCATATATGCACACATTCGTGTCCGGACTGTAACTTTGTCATGCATTGAAGGATTTTAAAATAATTTGGCACAAATGTCTAGCACATCAAGATGATGTGTCGCGTGCAAGACCCACATCCCTACCACAAAGGTCAAGGTCACACTTAGAGTTTATAGGTAATGGAATCCTGTATATATGCATACATTTGTGTCCGGACTATAACTTTATCATGCTTTGAAGGATTTTAAAATAACTTGGCACAAATGTCTAGCACATCAAGCGGATGTGTCGCGTGCAAGACCCAAGTCCCTACCTCAAAGGTCAAGGTCACACTTGGTGTTTAAAGTAATGGAAAACTGTATGCATGGTTACTCTGTCATGCATGGAAGGATTTTAAAATTACATAGCACATTTATTGAGCACATGGAGAGGACACAGACTTAGAGGTACCTCTTTCGGGGGCATTCGTCACTTGTGAGGGACAGCTCTTGTTTTAATAATTTCTTTCATCTCGTCTTGTTTTCTTACCAGTCAAAAGTACACGTGGACCGAATCGTCTTTAATTAAACCATAATAATACATAATGACAAGTAATGTTGGAACAGTTTGGTCATTTCAATGTGAAGGTAATGATCAGCAGCCTAAAGACAATTGGTCTGGCATAAAGTCAGTCGGAGCTGCAAACACATCAATAAAATCCTTTAATCAATAACGTGTTAGTGACGCCTTAGGTATTGTAGAACTGTTGTGTTGGACCAATTAGGTAAAGATCGCTGCGGGTTATTAACATGACATGTTTATCGGCATATTGGATAGGTGCTAATAACACAGATGCTATGTGTAATTACACAAGCAACTTCTTTTGTCATATTTTAGCAATTTTTATACGCCCGAAGGGACGTATTATGTTATCTCCTCGGTGTCCGTCTGTCCGTTAGCAATTTCCCTTCCGCTCTCTAACTGTTGAACCCCTTAAAGGATTTCGAAGAAACCTGACACAAATGTTGACCAGACTGAGATGACGTGCAGAAGCAATGTTCGGGATGGCTGGATTCAAGGTCAAGGTCATACTTAGCGGTCAAAGGTCATATGATTTTGTTTCCCTTCCGCTCTGTAACTCTTGAACCCCTGGAAGGATTTCGAAGAAACCTGACACAAATGTTAACCAGACTGAGACGACGTGCAGAAGCAATGTTCCGGATGGCTGGATTCAAGGTCAAGGTCATACTTAGCGGTCAAAGGTCATATGATTTTGTTTCCCTTCCGCTCTGTAACTCTTGAACCCCTGGAAGGATTTCGAAGAAACCTGACACAAATGTTAACCAGACTGAGACGACGTGCAGAAGCAATGTTCCGGATGGCTGGATTCAAGGTCAAGGTCATACTTAGCGGTCAAAGGTCATATGATTTTGTTTCCCTTCCGCTCTGTAACTCTTGACCCCTTGAAGGATTTCGAAGAAACCTGACACAAATGCTAACCAGACTGAGACGACATGCAGAAGCAATGTTCCGGATGGCTGGATTCAAGGTCAAGGTCATACTTAGCGGTCAAAGGTCATATGATTTTGTTTCCCTTCCGCTCTGTAACTCTTGAACCCCTTGAAGGATTTCGAAGAAACCTGACACAAATGTTAACCAGACTGAGACGACGTGCAGAAGCAATGTTCCGGATGGCTGGATTCAAGGTCAAGGTCATACTTAGCGGTCAAAGGTCATATGATTTTGTTTCCCTTCCGCTCTGTAACTCTTGAACCCCTTGAAGGATTTCGAAGAAACCTGACACAAATGTTAACCAGACTGAGACGACGTGCAGAAGCAATGTTCCGGATGGCTGGATTCAAGGTCAAGGTCATACTTAGCGGTCAAAGGTCATATGATTTTGTTTCCCTTCCGCTCTGTAACTCTGTAACTGTGTGGATATTGCTCTGGATTTGCTCTTGATTACAGTGCTCTTGTTTTTATTTTGGAGATTCTATTTTGTTTGCTTAATTCTTTTATTGAATTACTTCCCTTTTATGTTACTATCAATAGCATATTTTGTAACTTTTTTATTATTGGCAGTACGGAAAAACCGAGACCACTTTTCTGTGGTACAACATGAATGGTACCTCCAATTTTTTGGTGTTTTTTGACATTTTTGTACCAGGTTAGGATTTTCTGGTTGGGGACTTAGATTTTTTTATATAACTTCAATTTTTTATTCTTGTTCCTGTCCATTGGGCTTCAACAGCCTAAATTTTGCTCCCATTCTCTGATACAACACTTCGGGCGTATATTGCTGCGCTTTGCGGTGCTCTTGTATGGCTTTTTTAAAAACAAATTTCGGACCGATTTTTAAGCAACTTTTGGTGACGTGAATCGGTCCAGCAAGTTGAAAAAAGGTCAAGATTTGGTTTTCCTGATCCAAGACGGCAACGTGCTGGTTGACAGATAGTAACTAATAAGATCCGCCTCCTTTCCTATATTAACCAACAGACGACAATCGATTTTTGACTTGTAACAACGCTCCACCCAATTTTATATGCTATCCAACAGAATGATGGCAGTCGGTTTTTTATTGACATGTGGAAATTGTCGAGGAAAATTGCGGCCGGTCACAGTTGAAGCACAGGACATCTTTGTTGCGGGTCAAATATGGGTATTTCGAGATTTTCATGGGTCTACCAGACACCAAAATTAATTATCGGGATGGTTTAGTTCGTAATAGGATGTAATAAAATGGTTCCTAGGAAAATTCTAACCGGCCTATTTCTTGTTTGAACCAGTCAAATCGGCCAGCGGTTGGTTGATTTTGAGAACCCTGCAAATGAATTGTATTTAGTAGAAATTGTATTTCGAAACTCCCCGACGCCAAAGACATTTTAATTACTATGTCACTATTAAAAACTTAACATACTGTCGGATCGAGATAAATAACCCCGAAAACACAAAATAAAATTATTAATAGACAAATATATGGTTTCATAAGACTGATGTGAAAAAAAATAGGATCAAACCATCATTCAATGAATGCGCATTTAACTCCATGCTGCAGTTACTTCCCCTGGAGCATATATATAATACATGTAGCTAAAGGTTCCAAGACTTCTCCTATTCAAGCATAATAAAATTATTGTCTAAAAAAATTGAGAGGAATGCTTCTGATTACTGTGACAAAATGTAAATAAAACAGTGATTATCTAGAGGTAGTGCAGTTAACAAAAACCACAACTCTACATGTATATAGCCTTATTTTTAAATGATCTCCCTTTATGGAATTTTGTTGTCAGGAGCATGACTCCAAAATATTATTAAGGGGAATTACTTGAAACTGCATAGTTTTTACAGTGATAAAGCACAACTGGAGGAAATGCAATGTACAAGAAACATAACTCTGCCTTGCCTAGTTCTTGAATTATCCCTCTTTGATACATTTTTTGTTTTCAAATGCATAACTTGTTCAGATTGCATACAATGAGAGAGGACATTATAGGGAAGTGCATTGTCCAAGAACTTAAACTCTACCTTTCCTTATTTTTTAAAGTTATTCATCTTTGTTAATTTCCCTATATATTGCCTTATTTTCTTCAGACTACTCACCACCCGTCCATCCAACATTTCCTTCAAAAGACATATCTGAAATCACTGAGCCAGTGTTGATGAAACTGGTGTTCCTTGAATAAAGCTCTATCAAAGTTGTTCAAAGAATTTGATTCCATGGCAACACATAGGAAAACCTTAAAAATCTTTTTCTGTGAAACCACAAGACCTATAGCTTAGATATTTGGCAAGTAGCATTGCCTAGTGGATCTCTACCAAGATTGATCAAATCATGACTCCCGAGTTGAAATTGACCCTGTCCGAGATGTCACTTGATTTTATTTAGGCTTACATAAGAAACTTCAAAACCACAACATCTAGAGCTTAGATATTTGGCATGTGTCATTGCCTAGTTGACCTCTACCAAAATTGTTCAAATCATGACCCCAGGTGGGGGGGACTTAAGGGGGGTCACTGGTGAGGTTTTGGATTTGTACACTTCCGGAAATTTACATTTTTTGTATTTCAAAAATGATGAGTTAACTTGAAAAAACAATTAGATAGTAGTGAACTTAGGCACAATAGGAATATTTTAGCGTAAAAAAATTGAACATTTTTGAGAAAAAAAATTTTGACCTCATATTTGGTGATTAAATTGACAAATTTTGTAATATGCAAAAAATGGGGGTAGGGGTACAAAAATAGTCATTTCTCAAAAACCATTTAAGATATTTACATAATTCAAACTGTATTATGAGAAGAATTGTTAGGATATAAAAATTCATTATAACTAATTTCTTTAACAGTTCTTTGTTACAGACATATGCCGTCATATCTCAAAGCTGCTTGAAATCTAAAAAACACATTTTTTGTCAGTTTTTATTGAATTTCTTTCTTATATGCACATTGACCCCCATTTTTTATTTTTGCATTCTAAAACAAAGGTTTTAATCAAACTGCAGACAAAATGTCTGAAAAAGCTTGTTACTCCTTTATCATGAAATATTCATTTATCAAAATTTGAAAAAATGAATTTTAGTAAAGTGGGTGGGGTAATAATAAGGAGCGTAATATTTATTCAGATGATGATAGAAATACCACTATCTCTAATTTTTCATCCTAAAGTATAATATACTACATAAGAAAAGATTAGAAAGTGATATCCATTCTGAAACATACACCACATACATATACGTTTATAATACCAAAATTCTAGCTACTTCTGCATTAAGCACCTTTTTCTGATAGTGTATCACTAAATAATAATATTGCGAAAAAATTAAGTCATTGACCCATCATTATTTTTCCAGAAATTAACTAGCAAAATGTTAGTCTCCATAAAAAACAGGGTCAATAAAAATTCTTGTTATTTTGAATTTCAGCAGTGACCCCCCTTAAAAAGAAACAGTCTTGTCTAGAACCACTAGGCCAATTGCTTAGATATTTGGAATATAGCATAATATAGTGGTTAAAATTGACCCTTTCTGCTATTGATGACCTTGCATGCCAGATGAACGGTATCTAAGGGCCATCTTGGCCCTCTTGTTTATATCATGTGATTTTTGTTGGTTTTTGCAGGTTATAGTAGGTACATGTATACCAAATGCATGGATCTCGACATTGATTGTTTGAAAGGCTTAAATTACTAAATTGTCACATTCAGCAGCAAATACTGCTTTCATCAACACATTTTCTCAATATAGAAAACTCAGCGTCTTTTGCACAGTGTACATGTGATCCCTACCTGCATATGAACTGTCATGTTAAGACTCCTCTGTGCGACTATATTAGGATAATTAGTGCCTATCTGAGTACGTAATTAGTGCTGTTGTTAGGGATTGACTTCATTCTGTCTGCGTTGAAATACCTGAAGAATTCAATACAGATGTATTATGTTTCCTAGTGACTTATCTGGATGGATTTTAAAAACTGTATACATTTGTATATATATATAACTAGATGATTTTCTATTATCACAAACATTTAGTTACATGTATTTAGTAGCAAAAGTGGTCAGCAGTAAATTTCAAAACATTTATTTGTTAAGGATTTTGGATTATGTTGAGAAGCAGTGCTAAAGTGGATCTAAATACAGTTTCATATTTAAAATAAAAAAATTATTTTAAAATATATTTTTGTTTATCTCACCTGTGGGCAAAGTGCTCATGCATGGTGAACTTTTGTGATCAGCCAGTGCCTGTCATGCATTTTCCTTCTTAGACATTTGATTTGAAGCAGCATCCTGTTTAAACCAAACTTCACAGGACTCTTCCATTAGTGATTCTTCCATTACTGATACCAAAGATATAAAAAGAAAATTCATACAGAATTCTGGTTGCCATGGCAACTGAATGGAAGAAAACCATTGAAATATTTTCCAAAATAGAAAGATTGAGCTGAGCTATTTTTACTAACACTTTGTATTTGGTGGGGGGGATTTAGCTTGTCTGTCTATCCTTGTGTAGACATAATCTTGTGCAATCCTGGTCAGAATTTAATGATCCTTCACAGAAGTGATAAGTACCATATGATACCTAGTATCACCAAAACTAAAACTTACTCATAACATTATCTATTCCAAACTAATTAATCCAAAATTATCAGAATATTGTCTGGAACTCCTTGTACATGTCTCAAACTGTGAAATATCTTTTTGATGTCACCTGCTTCACTAAGATCAAACAAAACTCATATCATCAGCGACATACTTTGATCTCGTGACACCTGCGGCTTTATCTTTATAAGAAGTTGCTGTAAAAATTACTTTATTTGACAAAGGTTATTCATTAAAGCGACTGCACTCCAAATTCTTAGTAAATTTTAATTTTTTGGTAAAATCAATATATATTCAATTTGTCAGCATCAAGATTATTTTCTTTGTGTAAGAGCTAAAAATAAAGGTAGAAAAAAATATTTACCCGAGCGAGGTTTTGAACTCGGATCTTTGCGCTTACAAAAAATTTACAGCGGCTAAACCTACTACACTACGGATTCAGCTGATTTGATGCGAGTTAAAAATATTGATATACCAAAGAGCCCACCCCGTTAGTCACGGGGTGATATATTCTACAATAAAAGTAAGCAAAACAACACATTTTAATTGTTCTTTTGTTAGAAAACTTGTCACGTTATCATAATACAATGCCCCTGATACAGTAATGACAATTGTTTTCTTGAAATTGAAAATTTTCTTTTTTAGCGTAACTTGTCCATCTGGGAGTGCAGTCGCTTTAAAAATATATAGAAGAAATAACTCAATACTTTTTGAAACAATTATATTAAAGAATAACATACCATATGATTGTTTAGTCGCGATTCACAACGAAAATACCTCCACGATGATGTCTGATTTGATCTTTGTGATTCAAAGGATCTAAATGTAACAGGCGACCTTTACAGGTGTCTGTTACGAACTTACCAACATTTTAATTGATAAATATTTTCACTCGAAGTCGCTCTAAAATACTTGGTGACACACGAAGTCTTGCGACGGATATTTTCACCCCAAACGGCAGCCAAGTGATCCCACTGAATGGAGTAATTTACATTTTTTCTTCCAGTTTCTCGAAGTCACATTATTTCCACTCTCTTCACATGTTGGTTTTTTTTGCATAATCCTCCAGAGCTGTACTGTATGTGGTCTCCTTAAAAAATTCCAATCATGCTTCGTGGGTCATTATTGGGGTCGCTTTTTAGATTATATAGATGTATGTAGAAAAAGCTGTTAAAAATATCTTCTGAATCATTGGTCACATTTTCAAATATAAAGTTGGCGGAAATTTCTTATGTGGCTCTCCACATATTCCAACAGTGTTCAATATATTTTGACTTGTTACAAAACATGGCTACCACATGGAATGGTTTATATCCATAAAATTTCAGTTTAATAAACTTGAAGAATGTTTTCCTCACTCGGAAACTGTGTATCGGATTTTGAAATTCTTTCATAGAAATGTTACTTTAAAAATATGGCCTTTTTCACACCATAATTGCTCAAAAGATTAATTAAAATGTCCCTGTTTAAAGATACATGTATTATATGAAGTGGAAAAAAATTGCAATGGAAATCAGGTGAGCGATATAGAGCCATCATTGGCATCATTATTGGCAGTTTAGCAGAACAATCAGGATTTTGCATATTGCTCATATTTTATTCAAAGGCAAATAAAACAGTTGAATATACTGATTAGTTGTGTCAGATAATGCAGTGTCATTTGTGAGAAATGCATAGGTATATTAATGGAAATGACTACTTACCTTACATATACAAGCAATCACAACCTTACTGGTGGCGGACCAATGTACCACAAAGGTATTTACACATGATTTTCTCATAGGCACTCTGTTAAGAATTAAAAAGAATGCAACAAGGTTTTCCAATTCATTATTCTATCAACCAAGGGAAGTGGGCCTCAATAGCTCAGTAGTTAGGGCGTCTGACCATGGAATAGGAGGTTCCAGGTTTGAATTCCAGCCAAAGTATGAGATGTGTCTTTTGGCAAAGACTCCAGCCATGTTCTGTTGGTTGAAAAATATGGTGACAAGACTTTAACTTATTACACACTGCTGTAAAATTATAAATTCTAAGTTGTTGTAAAGCACGAGTCACCTTGCCAAAGCTGGTCAAGTTGGTGTGTGTCTGCTGTATAACCAGATGCCAGAGTTGTGTCTGCAACTTAAACTTCTTCAAATACAACAGTATGCTGGGTAGAAGTACTCAGCAAACATGTGTAATAATACATGTAACAGAAAGATCTGTAAATGACATCTTGTATGAAAATCTTTTGACTAAAGAGGGACTTTCTGAACAAACAGTTAAGAATTAAAGATACCATTATGCATTTATGTGATTTAATGTTAATTGGTGCTGGATTTATTATCCCCCTTATCGAAGATGATTGGGTATATTGCTTCAGTAAATGTCTTTTGGTCTGTCCGCCCTTTTCCAACATAACAGAAGAAGGGTTAGACCTAGGAACTTCAAATTTAGGAGGTAGGTTGGTCATGACCAGTAGATGATCCTGGATGATCTTAAGGTCAGTAGGTCAAAAGCTAATGTTGCATTGACCTCTAGGTAAAAAAGAGTTTTTAATCAGTAACTGAAGTGAAGACAGGTTACAGGTGTCCAGTTGATGGCGCCAGTCAACCCTTTTTGAAAATCTATATACATGTACTGTGGTAGGTCCTTACTTCAAGACACTGTTTGTCAAAGGTATGGCACCATTCAAGCTGTGCATTTAATCAGGCTTGGCTGCTAATCATGGGGGCACATGTGTCATTTCAACAGTTCTGTTCATGAACAGTCTGCCATGGTTCTTTGCTAATTCGTTTATTTGATTTGCACTAGTAATATAAGAAGTAAACGATAGGAAATGTATTGATTGGTCAGCTGTGTTCTAACATCTGAAAATGTAATATACACTTTGTAAAGGAAAATGTTTGATCTCCCTTTTAGTGAAAAAAAGAAAGTTCCATTTGACCATACATGGGATGAAATCCCTAATTGATGATATCTGTAATGTATAAATTTATTTAATACTCTCATGTGTTGCACACAAGGGCTCATGTCTCAGCTTCAGCATCTCTTCTTGACTAAGGTATATAGGTAGGATCATGCTCGAAGCTTGGACCTGACACTGAGTCTTAGTATAAATAGTCTTGTGACTGTATGTCATTTTAACTAAAATTCAGTGTGAAGGTACCAGCTAGATACATGTACTTTTACCTTCAGCGCAGGGTAGATCTTCTATGTATGATTTTGGCTTTCCCAAAACCAGCTATAAGTTAGGTTAATAAGATTCTTGTAGATGTCTAAGTTCATTTGTGAGTTTACCCCCTGACCATTGCCTAGCTGGGAATCAGTGAGCACTGCCTAGCTGGGAACCAGTGAGCACTGCCTAGCAGGGAACCAGTGAACACTGCCAAGCTGCTCACTTTAATGTTATGTGTTTCAGTGTGCTATGTTGTGAAAATCAAGCCTATATGGTTCAGAATTAAGTGGTTAAAAAGACAAATTTGAAAAGACCTAGTAAGATTGATTTGTTTTTAGCAAAGCTCTAATAAGTTCTATGAAAGTGGCTACCCAAAAGCATGTGACTGCTAAATACTAGTGAAAGAACTTATTCCTATACATAGTGGACTGCCACTACCACGGTTTTTACTGCATTCTGCAGATACCAATTTAAAGGTCATGTACTTTGTATTTCCTTGTTTTTGTAGTGACTCGGGAGTTTCTTCCCTTGACTAAATGTTACTAAGACTGAATAAAGTTGCTATATTTTTCCTATGATTTTAGGGGCCCTGGAGGACCCCAGCATGACGGCTCTTCTCCTTACAAGAGGTCAAGGCCACAAAGCCCCTCTGGCTCTCAGATGCGACCTGGACAGGCGTACTACCAGGATCCTAGATTTGGAATGGCTGTTGCAGCCGTAGCAGCAGGCGGATATGGCAGTATATACAGAGATCCTTTCCAGCCATCGGTAAGTTTGTTTTACACATCAAATCCAATCCTGCTGTTGACAACCCACATGTAACCTCTATCCTATTCCTTTTACCATCTTCTGTTGAGTAAGTGTTTTTGAACGACTTTGCTTTGTGGCCAGGGTGGATCATGATCAACCTTAGAAAATCTATGAGAAATACTAAATTAGTTTAGTTTATTGTTTAGTTTAGTTTATACTAATTTATTTTAGCTCGATTGTGAAGAAAGCTTGTAGCTTATCGAGTCACTCTTGAGTCCGCTTCCTGTAAAAACCAGTACTGGTGTCATATGAGGAGGTATGGTCGTGGCCCCAGTGGGGCCTGGCCCAATGCCTGGGGAGTGGTGATAAGTTTGGTTTTCCAGTAAGGTAACATAAATTAGTCATATCATTTTGCCTCGTGTTCCAGAGCTGCTTAACCCTTTGATAGATTTTCATCAAAATTAGGGTGAAATGTTCATCTCATCATGATGAAAAAAGTCAAGGTCTTTCATTAGGTCAAAGGTCATGTGATCATATCTTCCAAAGCTCTGTAAAGATTTTCATAAAACTTTGGTCGTTTCTGTTCATCTCATCCAGTCATATCCAGTTGGGGGGATTGGTATTGCATGACAATACTCAATCCACTTGTTTAATAATAATGGTAATAATAAAAGTTATATTTACAAAAGGTGACATATTTAGACATATGAACACATATAATCTATGGCCTTCAAAGTTAAGAAACAAAAGAAAAAGCATTATACTTAAAATCAAATCATCTGGCAAAGTTAACGCTGGAAAGACATTTATACACAACACTTTTAAACATTCTGTTAATAAATGCATTCATACATGTACATTCACTGACAGACACTCAAAGATAATTGATATAAATTAGACATTTAAATATGTTAAAAAAAAGTAGGTTAACTTAACATACAGACAATAAATAAAGCTTATAATTTACTCTATAAACATTTTCAGAGTATTCAAGCACTTATCTAAAGGAATGTCAACCCATATAATTTTTGCTATAATTTGTGAATGATGTTGCCATACATATATATATAGTACAAGGTGTAATTTGTAAGACAAGAGCCTTTTTTGATACTGATCTTAACTGGTATGTTTTATTGTCAGAAAACATTACAATATCTGCCAATTATATGATGGTGCTTGGTTATACATTTTATAAATCAGGACAGCACAGTGGTACTTGCATTTGATATAATAGTGTATATAAATTGATTTGAAATAGTTCCATGCATGCATCCTGTTTCTGGTGTCATTACACCTCCGAAACAAAGTTTGGGGGGGTATATAGGAGTCACCAGGTGGTTTGTAGGGCGGTCGGTCGGTCAGGCGGTCTGTTGCATTTTCCTTGTCCGGAGCATAACTTGAAAACTACTAATTGGAATTCAATACAACTTCATACAATGGTCAAGCACATTGGGAGGAAGTGCAGTGCACAAGAACAATAACTCCATCTAGACTCATTACAGAGTTATTGCCCTTTGTTATTTTTCCTTGTCTGGAGCGTAACTTGAAAACCACTGGCGGGAATTCAATATAACTTTATACAATGGTCTAGCACAATAAGAGGAAGTGCAGTGAACAAGAACCATAACTCTGTCTTGACTCATTACAGAGTTATTGCCAAGAACATTATCTTTATTTATTTTTTTTTTTGCAAGGTATTCTGTTACTACGAACTTCCTCAGTTCATAAAGCAGTCTTTCGGGGGTGTCAATCACATTTAGTTATAGGTCTTATTTGAAATACTATGTCCTTCAAAGTTCTGTTACCCTTCCAAACAGCCATATTCAACTATGGTGAAGAATGAAGCTTAAAATACAGTAGATGCTTCAAAACACCTGAAAGAAATAAGTTATACTGAGTGATGTTTTACTGCCAGTTATAATTGAAAATATACCTTACAGAAAGGTGGCACTTTCGATTTTTTACTAGGATACTAAAAACAGATTTTTACACACAAAAAAACTTGTATTTAATGAGAATGAAACTATTACAAAATGTAAACAGAATTGTAAATTTTGTTTATAAATAACTATTGAAGTGACCATTATTCTAGGAGTACAAGTCAGTGATTAATGCCAAACTTAAAATTATGATGGTCAGTTTGAATGGTAAATGTCTCTTCAAGTTTTACGATAATAAATCACCTGAAGTTCAGAGGCTCCAGACTTTATCTGAAGTGTAATTTGATGACCAATTTTTACAGTAGGTCTTGAGTGAAAATCCAAATAGGGGGATAGTCAACAGTCAAATCTTTTAAAGGGGTCAGTTCCTGTTTTAACTTTGACCATTTGATCCCTACAGACCAAAAGTAGTGGTTTATGTTTGTATGAAGTGATTATACTGTGGACATTGTAATGTAATTGAGTTCATTGACTTTGACAGCTGACTTATGGGAGGGCAGTTAGTTCGTTGACCGAGGATATTGGGTTCAAGGACTTAACTTGTATACTGCATAACAATAACCACTCAATTATTGATGATGTAGCTCAGATTTTATCTGCCAAAAGTACAGTCTGTAAACACAAATAACTCTGGCTTGGTTTATAACATAAAAGAAATAAACGTCCCAAAATATTTTTCACGGTTTTACCCCAGCAAAAAAAACAACAAACAAACTTATGCTTTGTCATTTGTCCTATAATTTTACGATAGATTTGAAGTAATAATTATTGAAAATGGTGCTTTTTTATTGACAGTGACCAATGAATGCTTTTAAACCATGTAAGAAATAACATTAAATACATTAACAATGCACAGATGGGAAGTGAAATAAACCTGTCGAAATAAACTTGGTTGTTACTTTTTGATTACATAGTCATGAAAATATTTTCTGTTGAAGAGTGAGATAACAGTAATATAAACAATCAAATATAGTTATTTATTATATACCTACTAATGTTTATCTGAATTTTCTTTAGTATTTGTGCAGTAAAATACATCATCCCGTATCAGATGAATTTAGCCGTATCTTATCTGTCCACCGTGTAAGTTGTACACAAATGCATATTCATATCATATTCCTATGCTAAAAGTTGAAATAGATCCACATTGATGCAGTAAAATAAGTGTAGTTTCATTGTCGCCACATATTTTTTAATGTCACATTTGAAGACAAATGAAAACAACGTCGTCTTTTTCGCATTAAATAAACCAGAAAGATGATTTACATTTTGCATTTACTTTTTATTAATGTTGTTTGTTTATACACGGAAGAAGGAAGTGAGCGTCATCGACGTCATATAAAACGTGACACGAAATAGCGCGTTATGTTGATTTTTGCCATTAATGACACACATTAACGTTTATATAAAATTTAACATGATATTCGGTGAAAGGTATATAATAAAAGGTGTATTATAACAGTCGGTTGATCTGCGTGTGTATCTTTCTCGTTGGCTGCATAGATCAGGATCACACTCGAGGCTCTGCCTCTCGTGTGATCCGGAACTACACAGCCAACTCAAAAGATACGACGCCGCAGATCAACCGACTGTTATAATATTCCGTATATATCTGGTCAAAGTTATTTTTCCAAATGTCTTTTTGAAAATTATGATGGTTGAACTGTAGAATCATTTGAAGAAATAAATTCTGGTTAAAGTTTGGTAATACTTCTCCAGCACTTCATTTATATCACCATTTGTACAGAAAATTTAAAGTCCCAGGATCTCTTTGAATTTACAAATACAGTCGAGACTGTATTAGCGACCCCCCTGTTTTCAGCGACTCTTCTATGCTCCTCCCGTAACATTTTACTCTTAAAATGGCTTGTGATTAGCGACTCCCTGTTTAGTCCGTCCAGCGACCCTAATTTTTTCTCTGCAAAACATAGTTTCGGACACGTCCAGCGACTTTTTTAATGGGAGTAAACTCGTACAGTTAAATATTTGCATGACTGGTTATCTTTATTGGTAATAACAAAACTGCTTTTTCAATGAAAATAATAAAACCGGACTGATCATTCAATACACATGTACATCAGGAAAAAAATATGGCGAGCGAAAGGAGATATTTAACTCTTGATCAAAAATGGGTGCTATAAAACTACTAGATAATGGAATGCCGGCGTACAAAGTTGTGGAGACACTTGGTGTTGGCAAAACTCAAATTCAGACGTTGAAAAAACGTAAAGTTGAAATAATGGAAGACATACAGAACAACATTCCGATGGACACAAAGAGTCTGCCAACATATGGGGATCACTTTGTCCGTCTGTCTGTCTTTCTGCCAATACATGAGGATCACAATGTCCATCTGGCTATCTGCCAACCTATGGGGATCACTTTGTCTGTCTGTCCACATTAAAAAGCCTGCCAATAACTTGTTTATACTGACAGTAATATAATGTAGCAAGCAAACTGCTAACCAGTTACTCAATATTTACTATTTGCCAGACACTTTGTCATTTCATACACATACTGCGTATAGTAACCCCTTGTCTACAGTGACCTTTTTTTAATTCTCCGAACGTTGGTCACTACAGACGGTCTTGACTGTATTGTAAAATATAAATGTACTGATATGATAATGATAGAACCATGTTCAGTTCACTCTAAAACAGTGTTGACATATTCATTTCTTTGTATTCAAATCCTTGAAATCATTCAAAGCTGCCAGAAAGCCTTTAATATTTTTATACGCCCGAAGGGACATATGAGAACACGCATGGTGGGCAGCGTCCACACATGTTGTCCGCTCTCTAAGTCAAACAGTTTTCATCTGATCTCCACCAAACTTGCTGAACATGTTCGTTGGTGTAATGTCTCGACATAATTCCATAACCAGCCAAATCAACCCAGACACTTTTGGATTATGGCCCTTAATTTATGCAAAATTGGCCAAATAAGCCTTGCCCACTCTCTGAGTTAAACAGTTTTCGTCAGATCTTCACCAGACTTGATTAAAATATTTGTGGGCATCATGTCTAGGCCAAGTTTGATAGCCAGCCAAATCGACCAAGGCACTTTTGGATTATGGCCCTTGAATTATTAATAACGATGAAATTAGTCTTCCCAGTTCTATAGTTCAAACAGGCTTTACAAAACCTATGAAATGCTGGATACTGAGTTATTCCTCTCTGACAGGCATATTTTGTGACAGATTGGCACTCTTGTTTGAACAAATCTCGAACATGTACATCGATTAAAAGAGTTAAGAATGTTTTTGGTACAAATAAATGTCATTTCCACTAGTAAGACACCTTTCTTCGTAAAATAAGCGCTACTTGTAATTGTGGTCCTCAGACTTTAACGTTACATGTATAAAGTCTTGTTAAATTATATGAAAACATGCGGAAGTAATTTTCAGCAGCTGAATTAAATACATGTTGTACTTGTCATGTATATGTAGCATGATACAACATCTATGATATATCATGCTACATTCATTCTTTGACGCCCAAGTCAAAATGTCAATAGCATTCACTATTAAAGAGATGGTTTAAATGTCAGTGAAACTGTGTGACTACTTTAGATACATCTACTGACTCTTGGAAATTTCATGGCACAGACTATAGAGTATTATATATGTACAGTATTACTGTAAATTAGGTAAATTTTGCGATGATTTAATTTGCATGAATTTAAAATATGTGAATCACAAAGTTTTCATCACGAAAGTACACAGTTTACAGTATATAGTTCTGGAGTACTGCAGTACAAATGTACATTGTTTCAACCTTATTCAAATTTACAGTCTCCTCATGATCTGTAATGTTTGCTTGGGCATTTAGCTTTCAACAATGAATAAAATGCAAATTAATAGTTCTTTCAAAACTGAAAGATGGAGAAAGCCAATTTAAAAAAGTACTGATCTATCATCCGCCCAGTTATTTACACTGTTTGCAAACGCATGGTATTTTAGAAAAAAAACAAGAAAAAAAAAAAGAGAAAAAAAAACAAAACAAAACTTAGATGTGTTTACTGCCACTTGAAGTGAGGATTTTGCTGTTAATTTCTTTTGCTCTTTTCATGCTCTGTTGCAAATGGATAATACACCAGCAATTATTGTTATGCAGCCTTTAATGTTCCTGTATAAAAAGGGTGAGATAAAAATAAAGAGGCAAGTGGGTAAAATGGTAAATTTACTGAATGAAATCAGTAAATTTAGGGCAGTAGAGCACTTGATCTGTTGAGATGAACTGTGAGTATGTAAACAGAAAAACAGTTCACTGGCTGATCTATTAATTTCATATACAGTGGAAAGGTTTTTCAGGTCAATGCTCTACTGTGTAATGTTACAAACTTCATGTAACTGTGTATCCCAATCCACATGTTTGGATAAAGTGTGCTTTTTGTTGATAAATGTGCAATTTTTTTTATCTTGCATGGCGGAAAAAGTGTAAAATGTTATCATATTATACCTGATTACTTGTCATGTGCCAAATACTGTTTTATACATGAACTCAGCACTGGATTAATATAGACCAAAAACAGAAGGTTATTGTTTTTTTATACATAATAATTTTATAATATGTTATTCATCTCATTTATTTAACTGTGTTTACAATAGAAAGCTTAGGCTGCTATTCATTTGTTATTAATATATACAGTTGGTTTGACGATGTCAAATGGGTTTTTAGTTGCGACATCTTAGGCCACTGTTCATCTGACAGTTCATTTGAGTTTAAGTCTACTGTTTGTTTCAGTCGTAGGATATAGGAATACTTTTGTCTGTCTCTGTGTTTGTATACTGCAATATCTAGAAAGAATTTCAAGCTAGGTTTAGTAAACATCACATTTGGTTAGATAAACTTTTACTAAGTCATTAGTCCATTGTCAGAGTCTGGAATAATGTTTCTATCAAAGTTAGATGTGTCTTTCAAAGCTAATTTAATCAGTGTACAGAAGAGTGGGGTTGGTTTTAATGTGCTCAATGTGAGCTATTGTGATTGCCTGGTGTACATTGTCTGTAGTCAGTCATATGCCTGTCCTCACTTAACCTTGTTGACTCTCTGCAAGCTACATTTTATCCCAATCATGGTATTAATTGGTCAGAGTGTTTGCCTCATTGATTTCTAGTGTAAACACAAAAATGGGTCACATAGGGTAAAAAAGTAGGTCACAGATCAAATGAAAGGAAAACTTTGTTAACACTCTAAAAGCCACATTTGATCAAAAATCTGCAAGAATAGTGCTCTGAATGTTTGTTCTGATTATTTCTAGGTCAAGTTCAAATTGGGGTCACATGGACTTAAAAACTAGGTTCTTACAGGGTGAAATCATAGAAAAGTCTTGTTAACACTATAGAATCTGCATTTTATACCGTCAAGTTTGAAACTTGGTCAAGTCACCAAATCAAATCATAGATACACCTAATGAACACTGTAGATCATGGCCCTCTTAATGGTCAATGATATAAAGTGATTGCTCATTCAAAATTTTGGTTTAAAGGGTAACAGAAGTTGAGTAAAGGACTTTGCATTATTGTGAAAAATTGAACATTTTAATAGATAATTTACTACAGTTAAACCTGTGTTGCTGATCTCCCCATCATCTGCAGAAGATATACAAAGATTTTGTCATGAAATAATTATGAATTATGGAGAAGGGTTCTTTTGATTATAGTTCATGTCAAGGTTATTTCTAAGATTACAATAATTCAGTAACTGCATGATTTTTCTGCAGTTCATGACTAGTTCTTAAACACACCTTTAGGACAGGGCATATTCAAAAGTTCATTATTGATGACTACAAGTTAAAATGCACCGCATGTGTTTGTGATAAGGATAAATTTTTAATGGTCATAAGGTGAGCTATAAAGGGCCATCATGGCACTGAATTTGTTTATAAACAGAATAACTTATTGGGAAACCTCATTCCACCCATCCCAGACTGTACCCCATCCTTTCTCGAACTCTACCCACCCTTCCCAGACTATCCCACCCATCCCAGACTCTATCCCAACCTTCTGAGACTGACTATCTTACCCTTCCCAAACTTTACCCCACCCTTCCCAGACTCAACCCACACCTTCCCAGACTACCCTTACCTTCCGAGACTACTCTACCTTCCCAGACTATCTCACCCTTCCAAAACTTAACCCCACCCTTCCCAGACTACCCCAGTCATCCTAAATTTTAATCCACCCCTCCCAGACTCTACACAACCCTTCCAAAATTTTATCCCACCCTTCCCAGACTCTACCCCCTCCCTTCAAAAAACTTTACCCCACTTTTCCCAAACTCTACCCCTCCCTTCTAGACTGAACTCCTCCCAGACTCTACACCACCCTTCCCTAATTCTACCCCACCCTTTCCAAACTCTATATTGAGTTTCATGTGAGGGAAATGCTGATATTCTTATAATAAGAAAATAAAGTTATGTGTTAGCTCTGTAGATTATTCAAAGAAGGCAATCGCTTTTGTCAATATCTAGTTTGATGCCTTCTTTCATGGCACACCAGCATTCTGTCAGAGTATTCACTGATGAAATTGATTTGGAACTTCATAAAAATCTTCAGGGGTGTCACTATTGATTGAATTTAATGCAGAATTCTTACCTTGTTTAAATAAAAAAGTATTTGTGTAAATTTTGCATGACAAGCTACTATCAAACTTTGGCAAGAAACTGTTGTACACAAGTCATACTGTAGGAACTGCTTATACTAAAGATTTGAACTTTTTTGAAGTCTTCAATGGATATTGAAATATTAGTTTATGTAACTCCTGAGTCCTGACTGAATTTTTACTTGCATGTTACTATCAAGCACATACCTGAGTAACCACTTAAGTCGATAAAGACTTGATGGGGAGAGGTGGGGGATCTCGGAAGACAATCAGAAGGGCATTAAGGGCATTTGGAACCTATCCTTATGTCTTGTTGATGCTAGAAGTGAAGAAAGTGATAAAATTTCTTAAAATAATCTTTCAATTGCCACATATATATATCAATGCCAGTTATGATTTGTGACACAATCTGCATAAACTGATAAGCCATAACTACAGTCATAGAGCAAATTTTTTGTTGAGAGTAAAAATGAAAGTACATCCTTTGATTTCCCTAAACTGCTTGAGCTGGTACTAATTGCTTAAATGGATGCTTAGTAACAATTTACAAGCTGAACAGTAAACAGTGCAGATCATGATCAGTGACAAAAGGCATATGTCAACATTGTGTCAGAGTAAATATATATTCTAGTCATCAGTAAATTATTTAATTCCATACTCCATATGAGTAAATTTAAAGTGATCATTGGACTTTAATAAATCTTTTGGGGAAAGAAAGCTTACCTGTTTGCATAGAGCTATTCTGTTCTTAAGACAAATTGAAAGGAGAGGTTTTAACGCACAGAGAACACAACTATAGAGAGAACTAGCAAGTCACAGGTTGAAAAGTAACAAACTGAATACCTTCTGTTTTTCAGCCTCAAGTTGTGGAGCAACATCGTGATGTGAGGGAACCTTACAGCCGAGACAGAATACCAGTTGCACAGCCGTCAAGCCGTGATGCTGATTTGTTACAGTTACAGAAACATCGCCGTCCCACTCTCTTGGACTACCATCATGGTCAACATTCACAGCCAGGTGTAGATAGAGGCAGACAGTATAGGTGAGCTATTACTAAAATGTATCTACCATTTCTGTATTTAACCCTTACTCCACTGAAATTGAAAATAGACTTGACCAATTATTTATTTAGACTGTACCATTAACTGTTCAAAGGGGTGTTTATTGAAAATTAATTGATTGAAACTATGTTAGTAGGCTTGTTGAAAAGATTTACAAATGAACCTTCAGTAGTGGTCACCTGTAGTAAGCAGCTACCAGCTCAAGTAGCCAATACTGAAATATGCTAGATTTATTCTTTTGTATAAAGTAGCAACCTGCCATAAGTTCTCTTTGATCGAGGTTGATTCTATCTGGAATGAGTCTCGAGAACGATTAATATAAGTTGGACGAACTTGTTTTGCAATAGAGAATAGCTAAATTAGTATAAACTAATCTGCCATATGTTACCACTGTAGTTAGTTTATACTCATTATTTTAGTTGGTTTGGAAAAAAAAATCCAATGCATCATTTGGCAGGCTACTTTATAAGATGGGTTTGGCTGTACAATGTACAAGATTACACACTCCGATATTACTTATCTTGGTATGTAAATGTAGGGGTATGTCATACCTATAGATCCATACAGCTCGTGTCTGTGGTAGCAATGATAATATCAAATTTCAGCAGTTAAAGAAAGTATATATTTGTTCTGCAGACCAGAGCCTCCCCCGTCAGCCTACGGACAACACTACAGACAGGAAACCATGGGAAACCTACAGGGAGGCTTACCCGCTACTCTGAGTAGCGGTGGTCAGCCATCAGGACCTAGTACTCCCAAACGGCCACGTCTAGGACCAGTTGATCGTCCTGATTTGTCCCAACCTCTGAGCATTGATGTCAGCCAGGCAGAAGTGAAAAAGGTGAGAAAATTTTCATAGTTGAAATGACAGAAAAGACAGTCTTAAAGATGATTGCTATAGTTTTCTGTATGTATATAGGGCCAAAAGTTTCCCCTTCATAGAATTTCTTCAAATTTTGTTGTTTGTCTTAGAATCAAATTTAAAAAAAAACAACATAAATCTGAAATTAGAATCATAATTTACTGACCTTGATCTTGAATGATCTGCTCTCGAAAAGCTGGTAACCTTTCATATTTATTTCAGATTTCTGTTTCAAACTTGATTATCAGTCAAAATGCCAAGTTTGAGGAAATTCTATGAATAAGAAAAATGGAAGATTTTGGCCTTAGTCCTAAGTCTTTAACTGTTTTTGTTGATATATCAAAGAACTAACCTGCAGTTTGACAATTTTATTGCACTGTGGTACAACATAATATCTAACAGTGTGCAAATATAAATACTATTACATCTACAATGTACCTGAGTTAGTAAAAGCAGCATTTGTCAATGAAGTCTGTTAACAATGGCTAAATTACAGACTGGGAAAACAAAGGTCTGTTTAGTTCTCTGTTTTGAAAGAAAATGTATTCTAACATTTTTCTTGTCTGTGACAGGAACCAGCCTATAACCCCCAGACAGAGGCTATCTCACCTACACTACCCCCAGAGGAGACGGTGAAAGTTCAGAAAGTAAAGGATGAGTTACTGCAGAATATCAGTAAGATAGATCGAGAAATCGCTCTGGTGGAACAACAGATACAGATGAAACTGAAAAAGAAACAGGTATGATAACAGATGAAACTAAAAAAGAAACAGGTATGATGACAGAGAAGCTAAAAAAGAAACAGGTATGATAACAGATGAAACTGAAAAAGAAACAGGTATGATAACAGATGAAACTAAAAAGAAACAGGTATGATGACAGAGAAGCTAAAAAAGAAACAGGTATGATAACAGATGAAACTAAAAAAGAAACAGGTATGATGACAGAGAAGCTGAAAAAGAAACAGGTATGATAACAGATGAAACTGAAAAAGAAACAGTTATGATAACTGAGGAGCTAAAAAAGAAACAGGTATGATAACAGAGAAACAGAAACAGGTATTATAACAGATGAAACTTAAAAAGAAACCTGGTATGATAATAGATGAAATTGAAAAAGAAACATGAAATTGAAAAAGAAATAGATGTGATAATAGATGAAATGAAAAAAAGATCAGGTTTGATAACAGATGAAATGGACAAAGAAAAGGTTTGATAACAGATGCAGTTGTAAAAGAACAGGTATGATAACAGATGAAACTAAAAAAGAAATATGTATGACATGATTGACTATCAAATTACTTGAAAGGGAAGTTGTTTCAAACATATTTTGTTGTTAGTTTTACCTTGAAAACTGCCGAAGTTTCCATTTAACATCAAAGTACTAGAAAAAGCCTTTGACTAGGTATTTAAATGTTAGTGATAAAAGAAATCATTAAAATATGTGAAATCTATTATTATCATACCTGATTTTTTTGCATTTGCATCTGTTATCTAAGAAGGGTCATTTATGTATACTATAGGAGTATATTGTGTTCAAGTAGTAAATCTTGCCATCTTTGTTTGAACAATGTGTGACAGATATCCTATATCTTACTGAATCATTAAGTTGTACTTTCACTTTCATGTTTCCTACAGCAACAAGAAGAAGCTGCCAGTAAACATAAAGAGTTTGTAGAATCTGAGGAGGTTCCTGATACAACAGTAGTGGACATGAAACATCAGAGTATATCCCAGATAATATATGCGGAAAACAGGGTAAGTCGCTACCGTTTATCGTTTCACAGTGCTGGCCTTGTAGTATAGTGTTTGAACGTTTGTTGGATCTTGAAAGTAGCTATATTTTTAGTTTGTATGTTTTTCTTTATTACAGCTTTTGTAGTACTGAAAGCTCAAGTATTAGACTTTTACTGACTTTAGATGGGGAAGATTTAAGCATCTTAATGTATCTTTACTGTTATTGTGTATTGAAATAAGGCAGATTTTTTCTCTATGTTTTCAGAAAAAGGCTTCTGAGGCACATAATATTTTGTCCAAGATGGGACCCAAAGTTGATCTGGTAGGTAGATGCTAGCAGACATATTTATTTATAACTTATGAGCCAAATACCTGACAATGAAACAATGTTTACTTTTATGGCATATTTTAGTTATGGTATGCACCATATTTGACAGTTATTTTGGTATTGCGATGGAAATAAGTTTGTGTAGCAGCCTTGGTTTCAGACCAGTAAATGCCGACCCCTAGACTCCTGACCTATATCTAGGGTTGTGAAGATTTACACCTTCAATGCAGCAACCAGTATGTGAATATGTAAAGTACAACACTATCGCCCTGTAGTGCTGCAAAGTATAGAGGCTTTAACTGCATCCCATAATAAGGTTGCAAAAACAAACTGATATCTGAGGGACTACTCCATAAAGCATTGCCAAATTTTGAGATTTGTTGATACTGAGTAAATATAAGTACCAGTAGATTCCAGGAAAATCATTCATGTGAGAGCAAAGTTTTGAAGTAATTTTGAATCCTTCTAATGAAGGAAATACAGGAAATGTTTGTCCTGTATCAGCATATAACTCTATTGTGACAATAGATGTGTTTATGTATGGTGAAAAAGAACTTATTTCTGTATCTGTAAGCACATTTGTTTAATTTTTCAGCCCTTGTACAATCAACCATCAGACGCTCCTATCTACCATGAAAACAAGAGGAAGTAAGTAACTTTAGATAGGCAAGTCATTCATACATGTGAAATGAATAGATTATACACTAAACTCTGTATGCAACAAACTTCTTGGGACCATTTAAAGTTGTTCCTTATAT
>JAFMSR010001698.1:0-25211 GCA_022818135.1 Saxidomus purpurata
ATTCTTGAAAGCCATTTCATTGACACAGTGCTTAAAATGCGCTGGATAATATCGATGTTTTACGTGGTTTTTATGATGACATTCGCATTTTTAGCTGGACTTTTCAACGTTGGTGTCACACCTTGGTTGATTAAGTTTTCTGTACCATCCAATATTTTTCAAAACCATTACAAATATTGCTTTGAAGCTTGCATTACTTATTTACCACTCAACTACCATCAACAAACAAGAGTATGTAACTCTTGAGAAATTTTTGTCAGAATTATGGCCCTTTTTAGACTTTTTGAAAATATTGCTGTGAAATTTGGAATACTTAATTGTTTGCTTCAAGACAAGAGAAGGTAACTCTGTAAAGGAAATTAAGGAGATTGTTCCATCATGCAGATTACTCACTGTCATGGTAAAAAAAATGAAAATCAGAAACTCTGCCTTCTTAGCTATGTCTATGTTTATGTTTTACTAGTCACAATTGTTAATGAGTATAACTAGCCAGTGCATTGTCTGGGACAGTTGTTAAAATATTATTATATGATACATAAAAGTTAAAAGACCTACAAAGGCTATGACTGTTAAAAATAAGATTTTAATTTTAGAATTTGAAGTTGGCCCGGGCGCAGCTGCTCAGCAAAGATGTTTATGCTGGGGCTTGATTGTACAAGTGCATGGAGACTATTCCATAGACGGATACTTCTAGCATTAAATACTAGATTGCATTGATACCACATGTTGTACATATGCAATGAATTATGATCATTTCAAGGCTGCTTGCTCTACCTAACCAACTTCAAGTTCAAAATTATCAAAAATGTCATCATGCTGGAATGTTTATAGAGCTTTAATGTCTGGTTTCTATTGTATTTGAGTTACAGCAAAGAAAGTCTTGTGATCAGACTGTTGTTAACTTAAAAAAAAAATTGCATGGTTCTTAATAGAGGAAAAACAAATTTTTTTTGGATAGCATAAAAATGAAGACGGTTAAAAAAGTCGATAAGGAATTGTAAATCTGTAAAAGTATAATTGCACTTCAAGGCGAGCAGGAAATGAATCCCCTGAACCATACTTTACCAAGTGTTATTATCTTCACTCCGGTCAGAGTACATGTATTTTGTGTATAGGATGTGAGGTAATAGTTGTTTAATAAGAGTAATAAGTGTAAGTGTATAATGAGATCAGATGTAAGTTTAAAAGTTATAGTGGTCACTTTGATTCATTTCCTTTTCCTGTCACTACAATAGAAGGAAAACCAACGATAACAAGTTATGACACTAGTGACACCACCCCTATGAAACTTAAGGCACCATCCATGATCATCCATGCACCAGCAATTTTCATTTTCAGTACCAATCAAACAGTGACAAGCCAGGACATTCTGTGCTCGAGATCTATGGACACATTTTTGATTCTTTAAACTAAGATGTTAAATTGCAACTCATTATTTTGACACATATATAACATAATTGTTATGAAAAGCAAAATTTATAATATGAATCCATCTTTGTGGTTTAGTGACTTAGATTGCATGCTATAAATCACTAAACCTTGTATGTGTTCTTTAGGGTACTTAATTAAGACACTTTACATTTTATGTCAGAAGGTTAACTGGCAGTTTCTTACATAGAATGTGAGGAAAGTGCTAGTCCATTTTGGGTGGGGGTTAAACTGCTCGCCCGTAACGTAACTCAGTAAATTTTAATGCAAGCTTGTGAAAAACGCAAGAGAAAAAAATCCGAGTTTTCTATTGAAAAATATCTAAACAGAAATATATAAACCAGATTAAAAGAATTACAAAATGTATTTGTTGTTATGATGCATTTGTTTGAAGTGTACTTGATCATATATTGCGTAGATAGTAACTTTTGAAGCTTTGTAAATACTGTCATGACAAGAACTTGTCTGGTGTAAAATTCTTCTACTTAAGAAAATGATAGGTTTATTTCAAAGCCCGAAATTTAAAGTATAACCTCTGAGTCTTTGTAAAAAATAAGCGATTGTCTGATAAGTCTTACATATATTTAGAGGTATATTTGCACTAACTTGAGATGTGTGTATTCATGTTTTGTAGATTATTATCTTCGAGGAAGTAAAATAGTGCAGCATGAGATTAAAATCCCCAACAACGCCTTACATTGTGATGATTACTGTCCAGCGGAGACGGATGTAAGCCGAGTAATTTGGAAAACCAGGAAAA
The DNA here is from genome assembly GCA_022818135.1 of Saxidomus purpurata. Taxonomy (NCBI): domain Eukaryota; kingdom Metazoa; phylum Mollusca; class Bivalvia; order Venerida; family Veneridae; genus Saxidomus; species Saxidomus purpurata. Next base: position 2,189 of record JAFMSR010001698.1, read on the forward strand.
ATAACGACAAGTGAAGTTTTAGACGTACAAACTTTGGGTGAAAAATTAAATACGTAAATAGGATAGAATATTGCCGAAGACAATGTAGGAATTACATTTGAGGTAAATATGTTCTTTTTTCTGGCTCTTTTTTTCCTCCTGTACAAAATACAGAAGATTTATTTATATTGCTTTAAGAAGAGTAATAACCTGTCAACAGTCATGCTATTTTAAGATGTCAGTGGAGAATTGAAGAGGGGTACAGATGAACCTGCGTTGTTAGAGACCACTTGATTAAAGCCGTGCTTCAGAAGTCACCTGCCTTATAGATTTATTACCATTCAAAATTGTAGAATTGAATTGTAGCCCAGAAAGAAAACAAGGAACAAGTTGTAGTTTAAGTTAATTGTCTTATAATTTGACAATTATAACAAATGAAATATATTTAACAGAAAAGTATCATTTACAGTTTTTGAAAATGACCGGCATATACGATTTTCAAATAAACTTTTATACAATTTACATATTGTGGTAATAACTTCGGCAAATTTTTTTTCTTCTGGAATTATAAAACAGTTCTAGTGCATGTTTGATTGTAGTTTCCTAATGAATTGATACTTACAGGTTTTAAGTGTTTTTTCTCTGATATTTAAAAGTTATTTATGTGCTCAGTGCAGAGCTGTATATTGTATTGTGCTTTTAAATATTTAAATATAGTTGTTTATTTTATTTTGCTTTTTTTCAGGTTCATTCAAAAGCTGTACATTTCATACTGTCATAATAAGGTAGATTTTGTTTTTTGTATTTACTACAACCATGAATTGGTGACCATATAAACAATACATTCACTTAAGGTTGACATATTGTATAAATTGTGTCCTAAAATAATCACCTCATCAAGTGGTGACGTATTTGTGGATGATGTATCTGTCATATAGGGTTTTATAGTAAAATACAAGACAAATTTTGATGCAAAGCATCAAAGGCGCTGCGCATGTTTTTGAAACATGGTTTAAAGGAATCAGTGTCATTTTAGAATATCAGTAAACAACCTATCAACGGGAAAAAACAAATACATTATGTTATATGTAACTGTTATCATAATAAGTAAAAAAAAACACATTTACTACAGTTAAACCAAAAAATAAACGAATCATAAAACAACCTTCCGTATAATGGTACGATGACGCCCATTAAACAAGGCTACAGCTCGTGGTCAGTAGACGCTTTTCGACGCAGACGAAACCCATGTGATTTATTTTGTCTTTACTATTGGTCAGTTGTTAGCGATGCTTTACATAACTTTCATTGAGACCCCATGTATCGCATAGTTAAGTGAACGGTCTTATTTATAATGCCTACATTTTACTTTAGTATGTAGTGATTAAAATGGGTTTTCATTAATTATTCACGTTGACAACATATGTATTTAAACTTCAAAATGTTTAGAGAAAGCAAAACAACTATCGAGACGTTTTTTCTGAACTTTGATGAATCTGGCCGTAGGGTCCGTAAACAAAGCAATAAAAAAACCGTAACCTTCAAGTTTGTGGAAAAGTTATTAAATATCCTATGAATATGTCAAAAGTTTTGAATTAACGGTCGAAGACGTATGCATCTGGTATAGTATTGTTTGTAATCAGTTAATACTATTTATTTATTCATTATAGGGAGTTTGTTCAAACATAATACGTAGTGTTTAATTACAATAATAATGTTGGCTGCTCCCTATTCGATTATGCAACCCCATGGTACAAAATTAAAACCTATTCAATACTGGCACTGTGCTTCCGCACAGCGCCAACAAGAGTGTAAACAAAGAAAAATATACACAAATGTGTGGACATTGTTCAGAATTTCAGATATTTAGAAGAAAATGTATATGCAAGAAGAAATTTCTAGAAGGTTTGTGCATGAATCTTTTTTTGTTGATTGAGAAGTAGAACTGCATTGATTAAGAACCAAGTCCTTTAGAACACAATGGTTAATTAAACTGTCTTGATTAATCTCTGCCCCCAAATCGAACAGTGAATAATCCATGTTTACAGTTCACTATAATTATATATTTCATAAGTTAAGGTTACAAATACCTTACAGATACCTTGAATATTACAATGATTTCCTATTACCCATTATAGATTGCTTGGGTTTTAAGTTCTGTAAACACTTAACCAATGGAGCAAAAAAATCCTATTTTTTTAGCTCACTTGGTACAAATTGCAAGGGTGAGATATTAGGATCACTCACTGTTCAGTTGTACATCATCTGTCTATCCATCCAACCTTCAAACGACATCTCCTCTGAAACTGCTGGGCCAATTTTGATTTAACTTAGTAGGGATTTTCCTTGCATGAAGCTCTTATTAAATTAGTTCAAAGAATTCTATACCAGGGGAAGTGGGGTGGGGGGGGGTGTCATTTGATTTTACGTAGGCTTATATATAGGGAAAACTTTTAGGCTAAAAAGAACAATACAGAGAGCAAAAGAATAGCCATGTCACTGCCAAATTTTAGTACGTCCATCCTTCCTTCTGTCCGTCCATAACATTTCCTGTCCACTCCATATCCCCTTTGAAGGATTTTGATGAAACTCAGGTCAGATTTTCACTCTATCAAAATGATGTGCGGAACTCATGAGCTCGTCATGATGGCTCAGGGCCAAGGTCACAACTTAAGGTCAAAGGTTTAAGTCTGACATTTCCTGTCCACTCCATTATCTCCTTAACCCCTTTAAGGATTTTGATGAAAGGGACACACGTTAAACAAATTTGATAGAGGGCCAGTACCCATTGCTGCACACCAACTACCTAAGTTATATGCATCATTAGTATCTGAGAAGAAGATTTTACTAAACATTTCTATGTAAAACATACACTACACTACATCAAGACGATGTGCAGAACCCATGATCTAGTCATGCTGACTCAAGGTCAAGGTCTCAAATTTAAAAAGTGTAGAAGTTAAGATGTCTGCTGCTCATCACAGAGGTTGCGTGTTTCGAGTCCCACTGGGGAGTCATGATGGTACCTACTCATATGATACCACTATTGGATTTTAACTAGAAGCAGACTTGAGAATGACTTGATAAGCTTCAAGCTTTCTCACAATTGAGCTAAAATAGATTAGTATAAACTAAATTTAGGTCAAAGGTTCGAGTCTTGAAACTTTTGTCTGTTCCATGTTTCGTTAACCCCGTGAAAGACTTTGAATAAGCTCAGATCCAATATTCACCATTTCAAGATGATGATCAGAACCCATGATCTGGTCATGTTGGGTCAGAGTAATGAGTCAAATGTTTGAGTTTTGAATTTCCTGTCTGCTCCATATCCCTTTAACCCTTTGAAGGATTTACATGAAACTGTGGTTAAAAGTTAACCTCATCGAGTTAATGTGCAGAACCGATGATCTGGCCGCACTGACTCAATGTCATGGTCACAACTTAAGGTCAAAGATTTAATTCAGTCCGCTCACAAAACCTACACATCTCTACTTTGCAGAGACCTTTTTTTTAACCACTTGTACAATTTAATTGAAAACAGGTCGGTATAGAACATGTATAATATGACCTGATGGGTTTATTACGATTGATTAATTAAGGTAGTGCAACTGTAATGGACACCTTTCCAAAACTAATTTGACATATTGTTTTCATTATCTATATCATGTCACTGATTTATTTGCAAAATTTCAGGTAGGCTTACCATCATTAAAAAAAAAATATTTGAATTTTTCCTTCAAGACCCCATATTCCGCTTTCTCTTCAAATAATTTGACCCCTAGGGTAGATTAAAGCTCTATAATTCTCTCACATTTGTAAATTCTGTAACAATTTTGGCTTCTATAAAACAAGTAATAGTGACAGAATTATAAATCAGACATTATAAGACATTCTTGTAAACCAACAATCTACAATTGCCAATTATCCATGGCAGCCCAGCATAAAATGGAAGCGGTCCCAGCTGAGAAAAAAAGAGGTTGTGTAAAATTAAACGAGTCTCGAGTCAATAATATGAATACTCAGTCAGTAGTTATGATTTATTTTTATTAAATAACCTATTTGCAATTAAAAAAACAAACAAAAAAACAATTTGCCCGTCTAGTTTTTGAAAAAAATAAGAAAAACTAATGTCTATGTCAGATATTTCAACCATTTTATTCCAATTATGTCACCACTAGGGTTTTCATAAGTTCCAAATTTAAGCATTTGTTAAATAATTGTATCATATTTAATGTGTAACTATTACAAATGAATACCAGAACAAGTTTTAAACTGCAATAAAACAGTATTATGAAACTACATATATCACTGAAGTTGATTCATACCCCTGCAAGGCCACCTTGACATAAGCAAAATTGAAATTTATATGCAGTTTTCAAAATTCAAGTACATATTATCACATGTTCAGTGATTTCAGAATTTTTTGTGTCTAATTATTATAAACAAATGCCAGAATTATTATTCAGCTAGAATAAAACAATTGTTAGCATGTCAATTTTTCTAAGAAAAAAGAAGGATGTATTGTCACAGGCTTGGCTCATGCGCGTCTGTGTGAGCGTGCAAAAGTTAAATGTTGGCCATAGCTTTTCTATTACAGGATGGATTTAGTTCATATTCACACATAGCAATCCTAGTGACAAGACCTTCACACTGACCTAATATATAGTGACCCTGACCTTCAGGTGACCTTGACCTCTTCACTTACAACAGCAAAACACATCAAATGTCAAAAACTTTATTGTTATCAAATTGGACATTTTTGGTTCATATTCAATCGTACAACAATACCTGTGGAAAGACTTAAACAGGACCCTACCTGAAGCAAAATGCAAATCATATTTGTGTTACTTTTCTTACTGATAGACAGTTAAACACTGAATATGTGTTCCAGCTTATACAATGGACATCACCGAATTGAAAAAATGAAAAATCTCACAGAAATATACAAGTGTAATTCACAATCACATATGAAATTACTATTACAACATTCATTTCATATGCATGCAACATTAATCTGTCTAATTACTTTTTTCCCAAAATATTGAGAGTTTTCGGGAATAATTTCTTCCAGCACTTTCTTTGCATTTGAGACTCTGGGTAAACCTTCTGAATTCTTAGCAGTGAAAACATCTCGTATTGTATCTTCACCACCACGGGTGTGTAACTTTCTAAAATGCATAAGACTTAGTCCAGGCCCAACAATATTTTCAGCTGTAGGCTTTTTTAACACACCAGTGAAGATAAGTGGATGTAAAGGTTGGCAAGATTAATGTTTTAGTATTGTTGAATTCCAAGTTATTTGCTACTGCAAATGGAGTGAAACTGTGAGCCACCATATCTTTTGTTGGGAGATTCACAAACTGAAGCAATTTTCCTCAAGCCATTACATTATGTGCATCATAGGTTTCACAAAGCAAAGATGACACAAGATCTACTTGTTTCAAAGACTGCCTGGCATATAACTTTCTTAAAACAGACAGTGAATCAATAAAAGCACACTTTAAAAATTTATACAGAGCACCAATGTTCTTCAGAGTTGAAACTAAAATATGTCAATCAAAGCGCCGTCTGTTATGCGCAACTAAACATACTCTTGTGAACTTTCAAAGCCAGCTAATCATTTTATTAAAAGCTGATGTGATTGGAACTGATTCCACAACTTTTCCATTCACTTTCATTTCTTCTCCAAGCATGGCTATGTCAGTCACATTGGTTGCATCTTCACTAATTGGAAGTGTTAGAGTGACAAATGTGTTGAATTGGGCTTCAAACTTCACCTGGACTGCAGCAATCTGTGTTATATGGAATAAGACTCTTCCTTCGTCTGCAAATAACATTGAAATAAACATAATAAACATGTAAATAAATGAATATTCTTTATTTTATCTAAAGCCGGGTACATGTACAAGTATATGGTGATAAATCGTTAGGCTAATTGACCATTTGACTTGATAGCTCAGTTGGTAAAGTGACTACTCTGACAGCGGAAGGCCCTGGGTTCTAGTCCAAGTTGAGCCACAATTGTTTAACCATTACATGTCCAAACAGGAAACATTCAAAAGTATGTAACATGTTCTCTCGATGAAATAAGAATACCATCTTACACAAAAAACAAAGTCTCTTTATTTTATGCTAAAATACTGCTAATTTGTTGAGTTTGTTTCAATGAAATGTCAAAAACTGCTGGAAATATCATAAAAAGCATTGGAATGTCAATTTTATTTCACTGAAAACCATAAAATAAACTTTGTTATTCATAATATTATTATAAACAAAAGTTTCAAAAAGCATTGTATTACTTTACTGCTGGTGATGCATCTAAAGATGGACCCATGTCTTCTATCAAACCACTAATGTTGGCTCGTGCAGCAAGAGAATCTTGACTGGCAATTTTCCTGAAAAGTTTCATTTTGATAAATTCAATTATTATTATTAATCAAGCGAGCTTGTCAAAAGAAATCAGCATCATTTACAATAAATAATCATCCCGGTTCCGGGGCGACAGTACATCATTTACATTATTTACTTCATTGTTAACCATGTACAGTAAATAGCGTCATTACACGGTGTATAGCCTATAACAATTAATTGAATTATAACAAACTCCTTCTGTGTGACAGTGTCATTGACTTCTACTTTTACAATAAAATATGAATATTGAAAAAGGTACACTTAAATGAATGCAAGTACTACCATTTGCAAAAGAATGCCTTATATGCTAGCCGTACAGAATTGCCATACGGTACGCAATATGCTGCCTAATTCTCGGCTTTGCCGGGATGTCATTCTGACTAGTTAACCAATCGGATTATAAGGTTGCGTTCATTTCTTCATTAAAAGTTGTGAAAGGTGAAAACTCAGTCTTTACCGTTGACTCATATGCAAGTTTAAATTTATTTCAAACAAAACAAAAAGCGACACAGAATTGTTATAAAAACAATCAGATTGTTTCAAAATAATGGAAGATCTTGGTCTTCTTTCATTTCTAATCTTGGTTATTGTATTATTCAAAGTTAAAGAAGCATAGAGACCAGCGATGACAGCCAAGGAATCACCTTTCCCGAATGTAAATAATTTATCAGTCCCCGGATGTGCGAAGCCTAGCCTCAATATTTCGCCCTGGCGCACAATTTGTTGGGCTAGTGCGAAGCCGAGAATAATAATAATTACAACTATGTGTGCATGTACATAATGATCTATCTATTGCTGAAAGCGGCAATGAGTACAGATTGTATTTCCTTATTCAAAATGCAATTATTAACAAATACACCATACCAGTTCCAAGTTTGGTGTTCAATGCGAACCATGGCATCCATCGGCGTCCCTGTTTAGATGGTTTACGTTTAACTGGTAAGTAAGCTGGCAAGTTAATGGCACTGGCCCAAGTCCACACTGACAACATCAATAAAGACAGAAGACAGAATAATTTTCACTCCACCAAATTATTTCCTTCTAAATTTCCAAGGTCAACATTCATTAGAAGCCGTGAAACGATATCAAACAATTAGGAAACATAAGCATGATAAGGTCTGACAGAAGAACCTGTCACTCCACGAAATTATCTTCTTCCAAATTTTCACGGTTCACATTCATTTGGAAGCCGTAGTTTCTGTTTCCTGGTTTACACAATACATGTGATTGTTCTTGATATGCTTCCTTCGCAATACAGTTTGCTTGCTTCGTAAAAAACGCCCTTTTTTATCACGATTCATCGTTGTTTTTCACGAAAACAAATTACTTTCGATTCGCACTTATCACTTCCGGTTTGATTTTTATTTTATTTTTCAACATAATTTGATTATTCAAGCGAATAATTGTAGTTAAATTCAATATAATTTAAGAAATTAGTAACTTAATGAAATATTATTTCGTAATAACAAAATAAATCACATGTAAAAAATCTCCGGAAACTACGGAAGTTTACCGACATTTACCGATCTTGAAATTATGGCGGGAAATTTTTACAGTCGTCCTACCTTAATAATTCTAACACTATTGGAAATTCCTTCTATATACGCAAAGAGGGATTTGAGCGTGATAAAACTATTAAGTATATCACGCAAGGCGCCCGGAACTATTTCTGACTGCTGAAATTCTCTCCCGCATAATTTTCACAACACATCTACGAGTTTGCATTCGCTAATACGCTTGGATTGGTACTGTTGTGAATGAATTCATGCGATATAAAACAAATCATAGTAAAATTTTCTACACTTCCCGTATCGCCAGCAATATCAGCAACAACAAAAATAAACAAATAGCGTTTTATTTGAGGAGTAAAAAAGAGCAGCCAAAATTTCACGAAATGCAAGGAATGCACGGAAAACTGAAAGTTTCAAGACAGCGACTTCATGTAAGCGCAGCAAATAGTACCCCATCAGACATTTTTTTAATTAAATTAATGTGTTAGAATGGAAATAGATCTTATTTTTGAGTGATATACCTGTTAGTATATCGCTGTGTGTCGTGTAGATGCTTCGTAATTAATCACGCAGGCCTTCGTGATTAGATTCCTACGAATATACACTCCCCACAGTGATAAACTAACCGGTATATCACTCAAAAGTAAAATCTATTTCCTAAATAAATATTGAATGAAACTTACGTTTTAAAAATAATCAAATATGTGGACATTCGAATACGAAATTTGCATTCAAATATTTGGGAGGAATACGATTATTCGTTCCCATCCTTAGTTTTTACCTGTACACAAAATTGACTGCTTCTTAGAAGATTGCTGCACAAAATATTGATTTATGAAGCCAGCTTGGCACAGTGGTAGCATGTTAGCCTCAGGATTGGTGGGGTCCCAGGTTCACCCCACCAATGCCGAGTAGTTGTAGTGTCCTTTGGCAAGACGTGATAATTCCACATTGCCTCTCTCTTTCTTCAAGTTTGATTGCATCTGGAGCAAGTCTCAAGAGCGATTATTCTAAGCTGTAAGAATTTGTTTCGTAATCAAGAAAATATGAATTAGTATGAATTAGAAGTATTTGTTGCTTTCTATAAAGCTGTTTTGCTCCATAGTTTCTTGGTGGTTTTGAAATGGAGCTGAATTTAGCTACAAAAGGTTAGAGAAATAGCACTTCTTTAAGTTACTAATATGTTCATATATTGTATCGTTCTACTTTCAGAGAAAGAGTAACCATGAAATTCACCTACTGTTTAGTGAGTTTTGTAGTCTTTATTGGTTGTGCAGTTACAAGAGCACATTCAGAGCCAACAGTTATTGAATCCAGACAGTTAGATGGGAGGTTGACAAATATGGTATACCACCAGGGAAAGCTGTATGTTGGTGGTGAGAACAGAATTACAGTTCTGAATGCTAATCTTAGTTCGAATTTTAGTAAAAGCACCTGTGTCAAAGGACCATGTAAGAATTTCAACAAAGTTCTGTTACTAAACAAGGATGAAAATCAACTAATAACAGCTGGCACTGGGGAAAATGGGACTTTTATTGTACGGAGTTTGACTGACTTAGCTGTTATTGGAAGGAGTCCAGGTACACTGAGAATTTCTTCAGATAATGAAAGACCAGTGGAGGCTTTATTAACTTTAAACAAAAAATTAATGATTGCCATTACATATGGGAATGGCATTCAACCTAGTTCAGAAAAAAATGAAAACAAACTCTTCTATGCTATAAGCACACGTAATCTCCCAGATTTTTCAGAAGAAGGAACTGTAAGTGCTGCTGTGAAGCCACTCTCTTTTACAGTTGAGACTAAATCATATGTTTACATAATTTACTATAAAGGTAGCTTTCAAAATAATGGGTTCAGTTACTTTGTAACCAATCAAAAGAATGCTGTTGGTGATTCTGATTCTGAGTATGTTTCAAAACTGGTGAGAATTTGTCAAAATGATACCGGATACAGTTCTTACACAGATATAAAGCTCCAGTGCACTAAAGGTTCTACAGTGTATAACCTTATTCAGAATGTAGTTTTACTTGAAGTACCAAACAGTAATGATACACTTGTTGTTGGAACATTTACAAAAAGTAGTGTTGCTGAACAGCCATCAGAAAGTGTGATATGTACAATTAAACTTGATGACATTGATTCAGAGGTTAGGAAAGCAAAAGAAAAATTATGCTTTGTCATGTACAGCTGAAGACAACACTAAAAGGTACTTGCCAAGTTTAAAAAGGATTCCTGCATTTTAAATGAAACGGTGAGTTCTGAATTATTATTACCAGTATTACCCAATATGTCAAGGTTTATACAGATGTATAGTCATTATGGTGATGACATATAACTTTTCCCACCTGGGGGGTCACTTGATTTTACAACGACCTATTGAGGAAAATATTAAAAATTCTTCTTCTCTGAAAGCACAAGGCCTAGAGCTTAAATATTTAATATGTGGCATATACCAGATTGTTCAAATTATGACCCCCAGATCAAAATTGAATTGTCCTGGGGTCACTTGTTAGCTCACCTGAGCACAAAGTGATATTGTGATCACCTGATGTCCATCATCTCTGTGTTGTCTGTCCACATTTAACCTTGTGTATGTGATACAGGCTGCATTTTTCACTGGATCTTCATGAAACTTGGGCAGTAGGATTTTCTTGATAAAATCTAGGTCAAGTACAAATATGGGTCATCTGGGGTCAAATACTAGGTCACGCGGTCAAATCATAGAAATTGTGTATGAGACGTTGCATTTTTAGCTCACCTGTCACAAAGTGCCAGAGTGAGCTATTAGGATCGCATTCCATCCGGGCGTACATTGTAAGTCCGTCCATCTGTCCGTTCGTCCACCGCTTCCTTCAAACGACATCTCCTCTGAAACCACTGGGCCAATGTTGATGAGACTTTTGCAGGGATGTTCCTTGCATGAAGCTCTATTAAAGTTGTTCAAAGAGTTCCATTCCATGCAGAACTCTGGTTGCTATGGCAACAAATAGGAAAAACTTAAAAAATCTTCTTCTCTGAAACCATAAGGCCTAGAGCTTAGATATTTGGCATGTAGCATTGGCTAGTGGACCTCTACCAAGAATGTTCAAATCATCACCCCCAGATCAAAATTGACCGTCCGTCAACATTTTGATTCAAATGACATCTCCTCTGAAACCACTAGGCCAATGTTGATAAAACTATGCAGGAATGTTCCTTGCATGAAGCTCTACCAAAATTGTTCAAAGAATTCCATTCCATGCAGAACTCTGGTTGCTTAGAATGGCAAAAAATAGGAAAAACTTTAAAAATCTTCTTCTCTGAAACCACAAGGCCTAGAGATTAGATATTTGGCATGTCATCATTGCTCTATAGTTAACAGTATACCAGAAAATTCAGAAATTTACCTTTGACCAAAGTATAATATGATTCTCATGCCTCCGCATCTGTAATAAAAAGTTCCGCAAGTTTATACAAACCATTCGATAAAAACATGCATGAGATGAAACAAAACACATGACATTTGTGTATATGTACCTATCTCAATTTGAAACCTTGTTATGATAAGGGTGGTGGCGGTGACATAAGTTTTTGTTTTTAGTTGAAAGGATGAAATTATTACGCCAGACATGTTTGTGAACGATGCGGTCGCTTAAGTCCAAGCAAAAAAAAAAATAAACGGAAAAGTATTTATAACTTCTTTAATGTTCTATTTAATTATACATCTATCTTTGCAATCAATAATTTTCTCAGGCCTGATTCGAAACCTTGTTATGATTAGGGTGGTGGCGGTGACATAAGTTTTTGTTTTTATTTTGGAATTACACCTTTTGCGGACGTTGTGGTTGCTTAAGTCCAAGCAAAAGAAATATAAACGGAAAAGTATTTGTAGCCTTTAAAGTTCTGTTTAATTAAATGTATCTTTTCAATTAATAATTTTCTCAGACCTGATTATATCTAGAATACTTCAGTAGGAAATTTTATTTTTGTTTGACGGTAGCCGATACTCAAAAACGAAAGTAGTTTAATAACTACAGTCCATCATTCGGTACTACCATCCACATACAATAAGAAAACAAGTCAAATGTTTGAACGCCGCCAAATGGAGTGGGGGTTGCGATAATTAGTAATGTTGGATTTAATGTATGGTGATTAACCAAACCTAATCTTTTTGCACTCTAATTTTGTATAAGGCTGACCATTTGTTAATGTCTAATGCTAAAAAAAGATGATTCTACGTCAAGTCTATAGGCATTGTTTCCTCTGTATGGAAATTGGCTGCTGTCACATTATTGAATTACAAATCATTGAAATAATAATTTTTTTTTTATTTTCCTAAGTCAAGAATTCTAACATATAAATTTGCTTCAATTTATATTATTCTTGTACTAAAGAAAAATTATTTCCAAGATATAATTAATTTGTTTCCCACTATATAATAAATAAAGTTAATTCCACACCGGCGAGGTTTCGATCTCTGATCTCCCGCATGCCAAGCGGGGATACATTCCACTGCGCTACCGAAGCATCGAAGTTTCATAGCGTATAACTTCGTTTATTCAACAATACAGACGTTTGTTTCGGAATGGCGGTACAACTTCATGTAAACAAGGCGGGTAATAAGAAAAGGAATACCCTGAGTATTAATATTACAATATCCCATTATCAACAATAGACCATATAACATTGACAATATAACACCGTTGAGCAGTCAGAACACATGACTTTAAACCTGTAGAAGTCATTTCACCTCTTCATTAGCTTTGTGTGCAGTGTGATATGGTTTAGAATGTTTAAAGTACCAGCCGACCCAGGGAGTTATCCTTAGGTGAAACAGGCTGAAAAAAACAGATGCATACAAGGGAATACGGGTACCAGACACTGGTGGTACTTTTATGCACCCAGTGTACAGCACAGATACACCATGTACACGCGAGATTATATTTTTCTTTGATTGCTGAATAGTCCTGGCCGACCCTGGGACTTCTCCCTGGGTGAACTTGCCAAGACCCCTGAGAGGCGCAGGTTGAAGAGAGACAGATGCAGATACAAGAGAATCGGGTACCAGACCCTAGCTCTTTTACGAAAAGACCCCTTGGTTCTTTTACATGCCCGGTGTATAGGTAGCACTCCACACTTTTTTAGCCCTCGGCTTTGTTCGAGCGACACCAACACAGTAGGCCTATCACTTATGAACAACCTGTGAACCTGAAAATAGAATAAGTGATTCACTGTGAACACATTGCCAGTGTAAACGTATTAATACAATTCGGTAGTCTGAACTGCCTTTCTTTCCTGAAAATTTTAGTTCCTATTTATACCGTTGGAGGCCAGAATTCACTGCAGTCCGAGACCATTCTGGCCCTTTTTAGCTCGACTATTCAAGAATAAGGAGAGCTATCCTAGTCACCCGAAGCGTTGGCGTCGGCGTAACCACTTATGTTAAAGTTTACGTACCACCTCAAATATTTTCAAAGTCCATTGACATATGGCTTTGAAACTTTGCACACTTGTTCACCATCATGCCCCCAACCTGTACACAGGAGGAGGTAACTCTATCAAGCATTTTGACAGAATTATGCCCCTTTTTCTACTTAGAATTTACGTTAAAGTTTGCAGTACCACCTCAAATATTTTCAAAGTCCATTGACATCTGGCTTTGAAACTTTGCACGCTTGTTCACCATCATGCCCCCAACCTGTACACTGGAGGAGGTAACTCTATCAAGCATTTTGACAAAATTATGCCCCTTTTTCGACTTAAAATTTATGTTAAAGTTTGCGTACCATCTCAAATATTTTCAAAGTCCATTGACATCTGGCTTTGAAACTCTGCACGCTTGTTCACCATCATGCCCCCAACCTGTACACAGGAGGAGGTCGCTGTATCAAGCATTTTGACAGAATTATGCCCCTTTTTTGACTTTGAATTTACGTTAAAGTTTGCATACCACCTCAAATATTTTCAAAGTCCATTGACATCTGGCCTTGAAACGTTGCATACTTGTTCACCATCATGTCCCTAATCTACACAAGAGGAGGTAACTCTATCAAGCATTGTGACAGAATTATGCCTCTTTTTCAACTTAGAATTTATGTTAAAGTTTGTGTACCACCTCAAATATTTTCAAAGTGCATTGACATATGGCTTTGAAACTTTGCACGCTTGTTCACCATCATGCCCCCAACCTGTACACTGGAGGAGGTAACTCTATCAAGCATTTTGACAAAATTATGCCCCTTTTTCGACTTAAAATTTATGTTAAAGTTTGCGTATCCACCTCAAATATTTTCAAAGTCCATTGACATCTGGCTTTGAAACTCTGCACGCTTGTTCACCATCATGCCCCCAACATGTACACAGGAGGAGGTCGCTGTATCAAGCATTTTGACAGAATTATGCCCTTTTTTGACTTTGAATTTACGTTAAAGTTTGCGTACCACCTCAAATATTTTCAAAGTCCATTGACATCTGGCCTTGAAACGTTGCATAACATTTCACCATCATGTCCCCAATCTCTACACAAGAGGAGGTAACTCTATCAAGCATTGTGACAGAATTATGCCTCTTTTTCAACTTAGAATTTATGTTAAAGTTTGTGTACCACCTCAAATATTTTCAAAGTGCATTGACATATGGCTTTGAAACTTTGCACTCTTGTTCACCATCATGCCCCCTACCTGTACACAGGAGGAGGTCGCTATATCAAGCATTTTGACAGAATTATGCCCTTTTTTGACTTTGAATTTACGTTAAAGTTTGCGTACCACCTCAAATATTTTCAAAGTCCATTGACATCTGGCCTTGAAACTTTGCATAGTGGTTCACCATCATGTCCCCAATCTCTACACAAGAGGAGGTAACTCTATCAAGCATTTTGACACAATTATGCCCCTTTTTCAACTTAGAATTTATGTTAAAGTTTGTTCCAAGTTCATATTGCAGCATGGATTATTACATCCATGACACAGCATTGCAGACCATACAGACAGTTTGAATAAAGGTGCTTATGCTCATTTCATATTGATCATATAATTAATAAAAATGTCAAACTGATGCAACTATTTATATCATAAAAACTAAAAATTCTTATTAAAGATATAATTGATATTTTCTTATTCTCCTATTTTGAAATGCAAGCATCATATTCAGTTCTGGAGCCTGAACCATCTAAGAGTTTAGGAGATGAAATGACTAGGGGCTGAAATGCCTGTAATTCAGTATTTGGATGGATGACCAAATTAAGAGAAGAGTCAATTAAGCTGGGTTTTTTAAAAAAATGATAACCTTATTAAAAGTCACAGGATACAAACAACAAATATAAACATAATCTAATGCAAACCTTTTGAATTGACTGCATAGGTGTTGGCATATATAGTGACGTACCTTACTACTGGAGGAACCCGGATAAAACCTGTGCACCTTCTCATATATACTGCCCAGTACGGGCCTTCTTAAGGCCAGCATTTTTTTATTAAGCAGGTTTTTTAAAAAAGTCAAACATTGGTTTCGTTGGATAACTTTAGTTAGGAGTGACCAATTGCAATGAAACTTGTTGTGTAGGTAGCTTGCGTAGAGACGCCGGTTGGGATTGCATTTGGGGTCACTAGGGTCAAGGTCACTAATTGTAATGAAACTTGGTGTGTAGGTAGCTTGCGTGAGAGGAAGCTTTGGGTCACTATGGTCAAGGTCACTAGGGTCAAGGTCAAGCTCACTGTTACAAAAATAGATTTTTATTTATTTTTAGTTTTTAGATTGTTTTAAGCAAAAAAAATTTTTTTTGGGTCAAGGTCACTAGGGTCAAGGTCAAGGTCACTGTTACTAAAATATATTTTTATTTATTTTTAGTTTTTTGATTATTTTAAGCAAAAAAATTTTTTTTCGGGGTCAAGGTCACTTAAAGGTCAAGGTCACTGTTACTAAAAATAGATTTTTATATATTTTTAGTTTTTTGATTGTTTTAAGCAAAAAAAAATTGGGGAGGGGGTCAAGGTCACTAGGGTCAAGCGGTCAAGGTCAGTGTTACTAAAAATAGATTTTTATTTATTTTTAGTTTTTAGATTGTTTTAAGCAAAAAACAAATGGGGGGTCAAGGTCACTAGGGTCAAGGTCACTGTTACTAAAAATGTAAAAAAAAATTTAGTTTTTAAATTGTAGCGAAAAAAATTTTGGGCCCAAGGTCACAAGGGTCAAGGTCAAGGGCACTGTTACTAAGATAGGGAGGAGTCAAGATGACTGTTTTTTTTTTAATATTTGTATGTGTACAGCTACTTTGAGATTACAATGTACACATGTACAGTATGTGTTAGATATGGTTTTAATCCACTCCGTGCCAAAACTCTGTTTAATTTTATCAAATACCAAAGAGTTATTGTTCTTTTGTAAAGAGATACATACTGATTATGTGACAAATTTGATACATGATTATGTTACAGATATTGACAAGAAAAATATGTTGGTTTTGTTGAAGTAAACCTGGCACCAGAACAGATTGATGGATGTAGAGATATATTTATGTAATCTGGTTGCCAACTCACAGCTGTGATAGCAAGAATCTGTGTTATTGTTGAAGATAACTCTGTGGTAGAAAGGAAGCAATGTGTTTATATTGGTGTCTGTATTTATTAAAGCTGCTTGCTCTCATAAATTTATAGCATAGCAGTGTCGTTAAACCAAATCCCACCAAGATCTTCATTGGATTTTCACTAATTGCTATCTAGATTTTTACTATTGTTGTTGATTCTTGCATTTACATTTTCATTTTATGCTTGAATATATCATTTTAGAGAAATTTATTTTTTCACCTGAATTCATTAGCAGGCTGTTAAACCAAATCCCACCAAGATCTTCATTGGATTTTCACTAATTGCTACCTAAATTTTTACTATTGTTGTTGATTCTTGCATTTACATTTTCATTTTATGCTTGAATATATCATTTTAGAGAAATTTATTTTTTCACCTGAATTCATGAGCAAGCTGTTAAACCAAATCCCACCAAGATCTTCATTGGATTTTCACTAATTGCTACCTAAGTTTTTACTATTGTTGTTGATTCTTGCATTTACATTTTCATTTTATGCTTGAATATATCATTTTAGAGAAATTTATTTTTTCACCTGAATTCATTAGCAGGCTGTTAAACCAAATCCCACCAAGATCTTCATTGGATTTTCACTAATTGCTACCTAAATTTTTACTATTGTTGTTGATTCTTGCATTTACATTTTCATTTTATGCTTGAATATATCATTTTAGAGAAATTTATTTTTTCACCTGAATTCATGAGCAAGCTGTTAAACCAAATCCCACCAAGATCTTCATTGGATTTTCACTAATTGCTACCTAAGTTTTTACTATTGTTGTTGATTCTTGCATTTACATTTTCATTTTATGCTTTAATATATCATTTTAGAGAAATTTATTTTTTCACCTGAATTCATGAGCAAGCTGTTAAACCAAATCCCACCAAGATCTTCATTGGATTTTCACTAATTGCTACCTAAGTTTTTACTATTGTTGTTGATTCTTGCATTTACATTTTCATTTTATGCTTTAATATATCATTTTAGAGAAATTTATTTTTTCACCTGAATTCATGAGCAAGCTGTTAAACCAAATCCCACCAAGATCTTCATTGGATTTTCACTAATTGCTACCTAAGTTTTTACTATTGTTGTTGATTCTTGCATTTACATTTTCATTTTATGCTTTAATATATCATTTTAGAGAAATTTATTTGTTCACCTGAAACTGTGAGCAAGCAGCTTTAAGCATACTAGTCATCCAGGTTTTCTGGATGTAAAAATCGAATGGATTTTAAATCAGAGCCACATCAAATGTGAGTTAGGTAAAGGTGCTGTATATTAACTTGATTGTGAGCCAAAATCCACTAATAACACTAATAGGGAGAGCACTGTCCAAAAAGGAATTGTTATTTTATTAGTCCATTTTTTTTATTTTTTTTTAAAGCACCAACTTCAAATACTAATGCGGCATTATCATTAGTTTAACACATTTAAATGCACAGCAACCGAAAATTGCTTTTATAAAACTGTCACCAAAAATACACTATGTGCAGTAAGATGCGCATGTCACAAAAACAGGTTAACCAAATTTGGGGTCATGTTTTCAAAATTAAGTCTGGCATAGCTCCAGATTACCTAGGAGAACATTTTAATCCTGTACACTCATTACATACTCATTGTACAAGGTTTAGGGTAACTTTTTGTCCCAATCCTGATGACCCATCCAGGGTAAATTTCAATGACAGTGGTTGTTTTTGTATTCCCAAGGTGAAGGGATTTGGTAAAAAGTCTTTTGCTTATCAGGGGTGTGTCCTTTGGAATAACTTGCCACAGTTGATATGTAATATTACAGTATTTAAGCATTTTAAGGAAGCCATGAAACATCATTTTTTGTCTGAGTTTTAACATTGTGTCTTGTCATTCTTAACGATCTCTTTGTATTTTTGTTTTAGTGTCTTGTCATTCTTAATGATCTCTTTGCATTTTTAAGTGTAATGCTTGGATAGGTATATTTGGTATATTACTTTTTATACCCCCAAAACGAAGTTTAGGGGGGTATATAGGAGTCACCCGGTGGTTGGTCGGTCGGTCGGTCGGTCGGTCTGTTGCATTTTCCTTGTCCGAAATATTGTAAACAGTCAGACATATACTTTGCACATCATTGGAAGTAAAGTTATTCAATTATAATTTAAAAAAGGCATGCTTATTTATGTTCAACTTATTTACAGCCTCTCTGTAAAGCCAGGTGAGCTAAGAAACAGTTTTAAAAAGTGTCGTTTTAATTAGTAAAGAAAAAGAATTCCAATTAATAAATTACGGAAGTTTTGATATATTTAGGGCACATAACTCTTGACATAAAGACCAAATCTGGTCCATAAGCTAACTTGAAGAATTTGTGGCCACATAATTATTATTATGTTCTTTTCAAGTTTCTAAAGGATAAATTACGAAATGAAGGCGTTTTGTGTACTATTGTTATCTATGCGAATTTGATCAATCAAGGCCTATAACCACAATTATCAGATCCGATCCAAAAGAGAAATTCATGGACGTAAGCGTAGTTTTAACATTAATTCAGTGCTATGTTGCTGTATAAATATATCATTACGATTGAGCGGATTGTAAAGAAACGCGAAAACATGTATAAATTGATTGCCATAGCTTACTTTTATTCTTTATTAACAGGTAGCGACACAAACAAACCACCAGCTGCAGATGAATATATTCCTTAAAAGTTTCATGTAGTTTCAAAGTGACGGACATTCAGAGGAAGCAACATGATGTCGAAAACTGGAAAATTCACATCCCCATTATAGAAATATAATAGGCCATTTTGTTACAGCATCATTATACAGATCTTACCCGTGCTTTGTTAAATGGGATACTGAATTGAAGCTCTTCCAACAAAAACGGTATGGCGTCTGCCCATCATGCCTCCTCTCATGTTCCATTAGATGTTTTCTATATTTGAAGTGTTTGCCACACTGTTTACATATGGAGCTAGCTTCCATTTTCTGAAATAGATTAAGAAAATACAACAAAAATCATAAAATCGTACAGAAATAATTTATTACGCAACCAGAACTACGACCTGCATACACTATTCAAATCAATTGCCGGACCACTTGATCCTTTTCCGACGAGTTAAATCATAGTCTATCCATTAAATGGACACATCAAATATCTGTTGGTATAAAATATGTAGCTAAAATCTTGAAGTTTTCTCTTCTGTCAGAAAAAAACTCTCTCCTGTGCCCATTTGTGATTTACACATTTTATATTGTTTGCGTCGTGAATTTTTCAAAATCGGGTCGTTTTTGTCAAGCACCGGTAACAAAAAGGCTTGAACAGTACATTGTAAGCGGAAAGTATTTTATGAAAAGGGAACAGTGAAACTCTGTTTTCAGGCATTACACAAAAAGTTAATCTTTTACATGTACTTACTTGTGGACAAATACAGAAGTACTGATTCCACGTGCCTTTTGGAGTAAAAATTATACAGATGGGGTACCGTCACCTTGTAACAGTGCATCGTTGGAACCCACTGTTAATTCCTGCCGCTTCCCTCCGGTATTCAATGGGTAATGAAGAGGATGGTAACAGTGTTGCTGTGCCGTTAAGTGTTACATCCATATTGAAAACAATCATTGTTTTATATCTTGCCAGTTAATATATTTCATATGATGAGTTTTAACATCGCAAGTGAAATAACAATGAGTTGAACTGCAGACCGCCCATATACTTTAGCCAATCTGAAATGCCCGTGTACTTTATCATTTCTGTTTATTCAGGTTTATTCCCTGTTTGATATTATTTTTGTTTTTTTACTCTGTAAAAAAAGTTACTAGTAATAGAAGTATACCCTCTGAAACATTTAAATGCATAAAAACAAAAATAATATCAAACAGGGAATGCCACGCACCAAAAACGCAGCCTCCCCAAAACGAACCCCACAGCACCCAGAAGTGCACACCACCAACACACACACACACACACACACACACACACGCACACGCACACACACACGACACACACACACACACACAACCATACACACACACACATATACACTACCAACACACACTAGCATACAAAGCAAACACACGAGGACAAAACGAACAATTAAAGGAACACAGTGGGGCACCGCCTTGGAAATCTTGTTTAAAATATGATTATCGTAGAGGCAATCTACGGAAATACCCATTTAAGCAAAAGTTTTGTCACGACCCGTGTACTTTATCCCTACTTTCACTATCCGAGAATTCAGGTTGTCATGAATTACAGGAAAAGTTTTATAATAATTATTTTACAGGCAGTACTATATAACCGAGGACAGCACTGTGCATGGCGGGGTTTATGCTGAAAAAAAATACAAAAAATATCCCAGTACTAAGAAAGTTATTGTCAAAAAACCTACCTGAATTTAGACGATTTGTTGATATTTTGGATCGTCGCCTTCATTTTTGGTACGTGGCATTCCCTGTTTGATATTATTTTTGTTTTTATCACAAAAACCTACAAACAAATCAGATAAACCAATTATTTTGAAGAAACCTGATGGGCAACTCACCTCGGACCAATCTTCCGTGGTCAACACGCTTAATTTATTTCATGTTAACATAGCTCAAAATATTTGTATACAAGAAAACAAACATGACAGCACAACCCACTACCGTACTTGACAAACTTAATCAACATCAGAGATATGAGCAATTCAATTATTAACGTAAATTTCCTGAAACTCTCAAACTTACCCAGTTCACCCCAATCTTTCGAAAAGATGACCTTTTTGTTGAGAAAAACTATAGGCCAGTCTACTCTCTACCTTATCGAAATAATATGAAATGGTTATCAGTGACCAACTCACAGTGCATTTATCCTTTCCTGACAGCCTTTCGAAAAACCTATGGCTGCAAGCTACATTACTGCGTCTAGTGGAGGACTGGCAAAGGGCCCTGGATAATATGTTCATTGGGACTTTCTGGTGGGTCTTTGGTAGGCCATCGACTGTCTTCTGCATGATTTTATTCAAACTCGCAGACTGTTCCAATCATTGAGATGGTACTATTGTGTCCCTCAAGGTTCGATATTATGACCCCTTGTCTTCAATATCTGCATAAACGACATTTCTACTGCATAGAGAAATCGGCTCTGTATAATTATACTGATTATAACACCTTGTCCTTCTGTCATAAAAATGCAGAAATGGTCAAATTTTAGTTTGAGTCTAAAAGCAACTTGTTCTCAAGGTTTGCTTTTTATATATTTATACACGAGCATTTTTGTGTTTTACATACCATGCCTTTTGTTTCCATTGCGTGTGTTAGAGATTCACCTAGCAGGGATTACTTTTATTTACACTGTCCTGTGACTTTGGAACATGGTGGGGGTAAGAGTGAGGTTGGGTGCGCACCATAAACCGGTTTAAGCTCCCCAGTGGTGTTTTTGCCACTGACCGTTCCAAGGCGGTGCCCCACTGTGTTCCTTTAATTGTTCGTTTTGTCCTCGTGTGTTTGCTTTGTATGCTAGTGTGTGTTGGTAGTGTATATGTGTGTGTGTGTACATGATTGTGTGTGTGTGTCGTGTGTGTGTGCGTGTGTGTGTGTGTGTGTGTGTGTGTGTGTGTGTTGGTGGTGTGCACTTCTGGGTGCTGTGGGGCTCGTTTTGGGGAGGCTGCGTTTTTGGTACGTGGCATTCCCTGTTTGATATTATTTTTGTTTTTTTGTTATGGAGTGGTTTAACTTCAATCAAATTAATTTATACTAATTTATTATACCCCCACAAAACGAAGTTTGGGGGGGGGTATATAGGAGTGAGCTTGTTGGTTGGTCGGTCGGTCGGTCGGTCTGTTGGTTTTATGGTTTCCAGATGATAACTCATGAACGACTTGACCGATTTAAATAATATTTGGTACACAGGTGCAACATAAAAAAATACAGGTCAAGTTCGACTTTGGGGTCAGTAGGTCAAAGGTCAAGGTCACAGTGACCCTGAACAGTAAAACAGTTCCCGGATGATAACTCATGAACGACTGGACCAATTTAAATAATTTTTGGTACACAGTTGTAACATCATAAAATACAGGTCAAGTTTGACTTTGGGGTCAGTAGGGCAAGGTCACAGTGACTCGGAACAGTAAAACGGTTTCCGGATGATAACTCATGAACGACTTGACCGATTTATATTATTTTTGGTACACAGCTGTAACACCATGAAATACATGTCAAGTTCGACTTTGAGGTCAGTAGGCCAAAGGTCAAGGTCACAGTGACCCTGAACAGTAAAACTGTTTCCGGATGATAACTCATGAAAGGCTTGACCTATTTAAATAATTTTTGGTACACAGGTGTAACATCATGAAATACAGGTCAGGTTTGACTTTGAGGTCTGTAGGTCAAGGTCACAGTTAAACGGTTTCCGGATGATCACTTAAAAACGCTTGGGGCTAGGATCATGAAATTTGATAGGGAGGTTAGTGATATTAACATGTTTGAAATAAACCTATTAAATTTAATAATAATCCATACTTTCCAACCTTACATATTTTGTGTGCTATTAAAACAATACATTTACACAACTTATTGTATAATAACTGAAATGTATGGTATTACTTTCT